>JAJONQ010053966.1:0-10683 GCA_036250385.1 Solanum microdontum
CAAAAAACTAACAAGCTTCAGCAAACCAACAAACTAGGCCAGCATGGCCATAACGTAGCTATAAACCTCACACACTAGTCTGCAAGCACAGCCTACCCATAAAAATATATACAACAAAAGCTAACAAACCTCCTAACTCTGGCAGCTTCGGAGGAAAGGGGCTAGCCAATCGGATAGAACTCAATCCTGCTATTGAGGAGGTCTACTGGGTCGTTTGTCGAGACTTGCAGGTATGAATGTTGTACACCCGGGGAATGGGGCATCAGTATGAAAGAATATACTGAGTATGAAAGGCAATAGACCATGAGAAGGTATCCTAATATACTGATAGTAATCTGATAAATAAATCAAGGATAAGATAAGTGTACTGACCTTCTCCTAAATCTAAACATATCAAAAATAATAAAACAACAACCTAACCAAGCCCCCATAAGGTCAGCAAGTACAAACAACACACACGACCACCTACTTAGGCCCCTATAAGCCAGTAAGTGCCAATCAGTCTATATACCCCTATCAGTAGTCACCTAGCCCCGTAGGCAGTCACATAGCCCTCTTAGGCAATAATATAGCCCCATAGGCAGCACATAACTCTCTTAGGCATCAATATAGCTTATAGACAACTCATAGCCCTCTTATGAAACAACATAGCCCTGTCGACAACACATAGCCGTTTAGGCATCAATATAGCCCCGTAGGCTACTCATAGCCCTTCTAGGCATCAATATAGCTTTGTAGGCAACTCATATCCCTTCTAGGCATCCATATAGCCCCATAGGTAGAACATAGCCCATCTAGGCATAGATCACATTCCTGCAGCTAACCACAATAGCCCCAAGGGTAACAATAACAATCCAATAGGCTAAAAGCGAGTAATTTAGCTATAAGAAACCTATACGAATAGCCTCTAAGTCGTGTCCAACATAGGGACACTGCTAACTGAATAAGAATCCCGACAAGGGAGGATTATGTCCACTCGAACAACCAACAATCAACAATAATGGCTACAAGAATAACAACGATAACAACCCAATTACATTGCTCCTAAGCTTTAAGGAAACATGTTGTAAGAAAGGAATAGCCTTAACATACCTTTTTCACTGAATTCATGGGCCTAATGACTTTTACTCATAACCCCCTCGATAATAACAAGGCAGGACCATAATAACCACACAAAAATAGAAGATACCACGGTAATCCGATAAAAGATATGTATTTCCATCGTAAATTGCTATTTGCGGCTTATCAAAGCTAGAATCGATGAAAGAATGGTCTTACCTTGATCTTAACTTCGTAATACACCTCAAAAACTTAAAATATTGCCAAACTTGCTGTCCCAGCACCAAAGTATGATATGGTACGAAATAGATAAAACAAATTATACCACAATGATGAGCTCAATGAGTAGAACAACTTTTGTCAAGGACTTGAGTCAAGAAAATCTATAATTTGGTTGATCCTAGAAGTGGATTTTGTAAGTTTTCTGGTTCTTCACTAAGAAAAATAAAGAAAAGTCGAAGAAGATAATATAGAAAGAGTTCCACCGACCTAGGGCCCCATCTCACATGCCTTCTGGTGCAATCTTGCAAAAATGTGAATATCTCTCTATTCTGAAGTCGTATGAACAAACGGTTTGATGTGTTGGAAACTAGACTTGTAGACCTTCAATTCCATAGGTTGTGTTTCCCATTGGGAGAAAACCTCCGATACATTTGACCCAAAGTTCAAAGAAATCTTTTAAAAGGAACTTACGATAACTTTCGTCAACTTTTATTTTGCGACTTACCTAACTTCAAAACTTGAGATACAACCCTTGATAACGTAAAATATGACATACCACATCATTCTTAATTTATTACCCACCCTCCTTGTCTTTCTACAAAGATACCAGTTAATTTAGACATTTCAAAAAGTCAGGGTGTTACATCCTTCCCCCCATAGAAACATTCATCCTCGAATAAAAAATTTGAGTCACGCGGTTAAGTTATTAGAATTTGCCAAAATTTAGGCAGAGTATCCTTTGTAAATGTGACTATCCAGGAACCTGAAACACAAAATTTCTAACCTAGGCGTCTCACATGATGACATAAATAGCTAAGCATTACAGCTACGCAATAACAGTGCGAGTAAATATACAATAACAACAACAATAATAATAATAAGCAACAACATAAAAAAAATCAGATAGGTATCTTACCTCACTGCACTAAAATAAACTGATATGCCATCACCCTGAGGTATGTAACAAGTGAGGATATTTGGACCTCATGACATTCTCAGCTTCCCGGGGAACCTCTTCTCTATTCTTGTTTCTCCACAATAATTTAATCGAAGCCACCTCTTTGGTCCAGAATTTACGAACATGTTGATCTAATATGGCAACTAGAGTTTCCTATTAGGACAACTCCTCTGTGATCTGAACATCCTCAACTGGGACAACCCGAGAAGGGTCTCCTACACGCTTTCGTAGCATCGATAGATGGAAAACAAGATGAACAGATTCTAGCCCTAAAGGCAATTGTAACTCATAAGTCACTCATCCTACCCTCCAAATGATCCGGTATGGACCAATGAATCTTGGATTAAGCTTGCCTTTATTGCCAAATCTCATAACACCCTTCATAGGCGAGACTTTTAAGAATACCCATCGACACAAAACTCTAAGTCCCTTCGTCGCACATCTGAGTATGATTTATGTCGGATTTGAGCTGTTAGCAACCTCTCCCGAATGATATTAACCTTCTCCACTATCTGTCGTATTAAGTCTGTCCAACCAACCCTGACTCACCTAGCTCGAACCATCCAATGGGGGATCTTCATTTTTGCCCATACAAAGCCTCATAAGGTGCCATCCCGATGCTGGAATGGTAACTATTATTGTATGAAAACTTAATAAGAGGCAAATGGTCATCCTAACTTCCCTTGAAGTCTAGCGTGCACACCTAGAACATATCCTCAAGTTTATTGTGCACTCAGCCTAGCCATCTGTCTGAGGGTGAAAGGCTGTACTAACATTGACATGTGTCCCCAGTCCTTTCTAGAAGGACTTCCAGAAGTTGGCAGTAAATTTGCTCCTCTATCAAAAATAATAGATATTGGGACACCGTGTAGCCTAACAATTTCTCTAATATAGAGCCCTGCATAGTCTTCGGCCGTAAACGTAGCCCTGATTGTTAAGAAGGGGACTAATTTTGTTAGTCTATTAACAATTACCCAAATAGAGACAAACTTGCGACGCTATCAAGGTAACCCTGTAATAAAGTCCATATTAATTGCTTCCCACTTCCACAAAGGAATGGCTATCTCCTGAACTAGCCCAACGGGCTTTTGGTGCTAAACCTTCACCTGTTGGCAGTTGGCACAATGTGCCACAAACTAAGAAACGTCTTTCATCATCTCGTGCCACAAATAGATCTCCTTAATATCATGGTACATCTTCGTCGAACCAGGGAGAATAGAATTACAAGAATGATGTACCTCTTCCATAATCTGATGTTGAAGCACTACAACATTCGAAACACACAATTGACCGCTATATCTGAGGACTCCATCTCCTGCTATATCAAATGCTAAAGACTGCTGATCCTGAGCCTTGGCTCTGAGCTGCTCTAAGCTAGGATCCTCTTGTTGCCATGATTTTACTTCTACAACTACAGATAATATGGTTGTGTCCTTAATTGTGACCCCACTATAGTCTACCTCTAACAATCTGACTCCCAAGCTAGCTAACTAATGAAGCTCTCACACTAGTTCACGGTTCTCAACACCTAAATAGGATAAACTACCCATAGATCTTCGACTGAGGGCATCAACTACCATATTCGCCTTTCCTGGATGATATAAAATATCCACATTGTAGTCTTTCAGTAACTCAAGACATCGACGTTGTCATAGATTTAAATCATTCTGTCTAAAGATATATTGAAGGATTTTATGATCTGTAAAGATGTCAACATGAACGCCATACAAATAGTGTCTCCAGATCTTTAACGCATGCACAACTGCAACCAACTCTAAATCGTGGGTCGGATAGTTCTTCTCATGCTTTCTCAGTTGCCTTGAAGCATATGCGATAACATTACCATGTTGCATTAAAAACACATCCCAACCCAACACCAGAAGCATCACAGTACACCGCATAGCCTTCTGAAAACCTTCAAGTAAAGCTAGAACTAGTGTTGATGTCAACCTGTCCTTCAGCTCCTGGAAACTATGCTCACAAGCCTCAATCCACTGGAACTTAGCTGCTTTGTGAGTCAGCTTTGTTAATGGTGCTGAAAGTGAAGAAAACCCCTCTACAAACCTTCTGTAATACCCAGCTAACCCTAAGAAACAACGAACCTCAGTCGGAGTCATGGGTCTAGGCCAAGTCTTTACGACCTCAATCTTTTGTGTATCAACCACAATGCCTGCATATGATACAATATGGCCTAAGAAAGCTACAGAGTCCAACCAAAACTCACACTTAGAAAATATTGCATAAAGTTCTTGGTTTCGAAGAACATAAAGGACTGCTCGCAAATGATTTGCATGATCAGCTTTTGAACATGAATACACCAAAATATCATCAATAAATACAATCACAAACAAGTCTAGATACGACTTGAATATACTATTCATCAGGTGCATGAACATTGCTGGGTCATTAGTTAATCCAAAAGACATTATCAAAAACTCAAAGTATCCATATCTGGTTTTAAAAGGTGTCTTTCTAACGTCTCTCTCCCGAACTTGTATCTGGTGGTACCCAGATCTTAAATCAATCATTGAAAAGCACTCAGCACCTTGTAACTGATCAAACAAGTCATCGATCCTTGGAAGGGGATACTTATTCTTTATAGTTGCCTTATTGAGATGTCGGTAATCGATACACATTCTTAGTGAGCCATCTTTCTTCCTTACGCATAACACTGGCGCACCCCATGGTGAAGCACTAGGCCTAATAAAGTCTTTATACAGCAATTCTTTCAGCTGATCCTTCAACTACTTTAGCTCAACAGGAGCCATTCTATAAGGAGGGATAGATATGGGTTGTGTACCTGGTAGCATATCGATAGCAAAATAAATTTCCCATTTTGGAGGGATACCAGGGAGCTCATCTAGAAATACATCTAGAAACTCATTAACTACCGGAATATACTAAATGGTCAGTGGTTTTGCATCTATATCATGAACGCGTACAAGATGATAAATGCAACCCTTAGTAATCATCCTCCTCGCCTTAAGATAGGAAATAAACCTACCTTTTGGCATTGCTGTATCGCCTTTCCATTCCCGAACTGCCTCTCCTGGAAAGTGTAATCCAACAATCTTTGTCCGGCACTCACCATTAGCATAACAAGACGCTAACCAGTCCAACACATAATGACGTCAAAATCGACCATCTCTAACTCTACCAGGTCTACAGAGGTCTGACGGTTGATAATTTCTATCGTGCAACCTCGTTAGACTCTCTTGGCAATAATAGACTCACCAAGTGGTGTAGATACAATAAAGGGTTGATCTAATGACTCTGCTACTATACATAACTTTCCCACAATAAATGGAGTAACATAAGACAGAGTAAATATGGGATCTATCAAAGCATAAGCACAATGAGAGAAAACAATCAATGCACCTGTCACAACATCTGGTGATGACTCTTAGTCGTGTCGGCCGACTAGTGAATGTGTACGGTTCTGACCACTACCAGAACTAGATGATCCCTCTCCACCTTCGCCTCTACCTCTACCTGCTGAAGTCTGAGGTCCACGCCCTGTAGAGTGTGCTAATGAGGAGGAACCTATTACTGACCAGGTCGATTGACCTATACCACCCTGACCTATGGTTGGGCAGTTCCTCCACCCATGTGCCTTCTGTCCACAAGAATAACAACCTGTGGAACCCTGCCTGCACCTCCCAAAATACATCCTACCACAAGTAACGCAACGCGGCGGGGCATTCCTAGCCTGGCTTGAACCCCTCTGCTGCTGAGAGTCTGATACTTGTGAACCCTTACCTGGGCCTGACTATCCCTGACGATCAAATCTACTACCCTGGAACTATTGTGGTGGACGTCTAGGTAGCCTAAGTGACTCCACCCTGAAAATCTCCCTGTGAACCAGCGGGACTAGCCCTCTTTTGTCCCATCACTCGTCCCCGAGTGATCAACTTGGAAAGACTGGATAAAGTAAGGGTTAAGTAGAAGCGAAATCAATGAACAACTGGGAATATTTATCTCGCATGTTCTTAGCTTTCGGACATCGCGATCACAAATTTCAACCAGTTATTCTTCATATAGAAGGTTTTCTTTAGCAAAATTGAGTGTCACTTTATGCTATAATCTCTGTCCCCAAACCAACCAATTGAATACCTACACATCCCTCCATACATTGCCTTAATGAAGTCATCACAATACTCGAGTTATAATTATTGTTTTATGTACACTTAACTAACAACAAAGTCACTCCCAACAACCACCAAAGTTGATCATACACACATGTCTGCAACAAGTTATCAAGGACTTTGACACAAACATCAGGACGAATCCTTTCTCACATAACCATGATAAAATCCTAAATCAAAACTCGCCACAATTAGAGGTGAACCTGAACCAACCAACACACAATCGTAATACCAAAACAATCATAGTTCTTATCAACATCTCCATTTCACAACCCAATTTCCCATGAGTTTAAGCTATAAAAATTTTGGTCGTTATAAATCAGATACTCATCGAGGGATATGTCCAAGCATACAAACCCTCCAACTACACTATCAAAATGCTAGATTTAGAAATTGTAGATCACCTCTTAAGAACAGTAGAATTGGACCTAATGATCCCCACATTCAACCATACATAATCGATACATGACCTTGACGATAAGATAAAATATTAGATTGTCAGACAACCATAAATAAACACGGTAGCTCTTCTATGAACTCTCATAAGCAATTGGTACATGTCGAGCCACTAAAATACTTTAACAACTCCAAGACAACACCAATTATATCATTCGAAATAACCAAATCTTCCCACTCAACCAAGAGAACATCGCAGGATTTGGTACCCTGATCCACCACTATGGATCTACCCACAAAAGTTAAAAAACACGAGAGCATAGCTAGTGAATTATACTCACAATACTAAGAACCATCATAAGCACTCCGACCATTTACCTTATTATAAACCAACACTTTTAAAGGAAGACCTTTCTTATGTACTTAACAATCAACAACACTAACTTTATGACTCAACCCAGGTGTAAGTCCTTTCAAATGCTCAATACCGGATACAATTGATCATTTCTCACCTTATCAATACATCATCACTAATGTAGACTTACAATGAAAAATCAGAATTGTAATTTCCATCGTATAACACAATCCCTTTCTGTATCAACATTAGCTTGTACCTTGAAGATTCTTATGAATTCATAGATCTTCACTTATCATTGATCGCATCTCCATCGATCTTACAATATCCTTCGCTAAAATTCAATCGTACTAATTACTAAACTGAAAAACAAAGCACTTATCATCACGTTCAAGCTAATGTTTGCACAATACTTTCTCAAGTCTTTTGCAATCAAATAAACTATTCTTGCTCTCGCCTCTCTCTAAAGGTTGTACTACATCCCACTATTTTTCTTCATTATGACTCTAGCTCTTTAATTTCTATTCGAATGGTGTCCCACCATCTCTTAAAACATTCCATACAACCACGTTACTCACCAAATATTAGGAAACCAGAACCTTAGATACTCGCAAGTCGTTATTACTATACAAAATTCCCTTAACCAAGAATTTTATTATATAGTTGCATCCTGTCACAAGTCATCACGAACTCTTATTACCAATACGCTAAGTCAGTCTTGACTATCACTACGAAACCAACCTTTCATCAACACGACACCTCAAACTCAGGTATACTCATCAAATTCAGAGGACTAACCCAATTTATACGCACTTTCTTACTAAAATACTTCAATTTCCTTCACCCAAGTATACTCATTGGGACCTTCTTTATCCATAAGCTTGTCATTCCGGTATCAATCCACTCATTTATGTCTTAAGATAAAAATCACCAGTCCTCATACTACCCTCCTTCTTCTTAACAAACAAGACATGAGCACCCCACGGGGAAGCACTAGGACGGATGAAACCTTTATCAAGAAGCCCTAGGATTTGAGTTTTCAGCTCTCTCAATTATGACACCACAGGAATAGACTCAATAGAGGTGGATTTGACCTCAACATCCCGAATATGAGCCAATTACGTCAAACAATCCTGCCCCACCAG
This sequence comes from Solanum microdontum, assembly GCA_036250385.1. Classification (NCBI taxonomy): domain Eukaryota; kingdom Viridiplantae; phylum Streptophyta; class Magnoliopsida; order Solanales; family Solanaceae; genus Solanum; species Solanum microdontum. Next base: position 8,281 of record JAJONQ010053966.1, read on the forward strand.
TTTCCTACCCCACACGAAAGATATGATCTTAGCTGATTTAGGCTTGTACCCCATTCCCATTCTAACCTTTCTCTACCCGGGATCTTTAGAGTTACCGACTTAGTATTACAATTAAGCCCGATATAATAGGGGGACAACCAAGTCATGCCTAAGATTATATCAAGTCAGTCATATCCAGCATAACCAAATCAACCCAACTCCGAATATCCATAAACACAACAGGAAAACACTATAAACATGGGTGACTATGACTGACTATTCAACTGGATAGAAACATGGATGGGGACATCAAGTATATCACAAACCATATCAAATCCTAAGACAATTGAACTGACACATACAAATAAGTAGAACCCAGATCAAACAAAACAATAGCTATCCGAGCACAGACAAAAGTAGCTCTTGTGACCATTGCATCACATCCTTAAACTCGGTCTTACCCAAAAAAACCTAAAACTGATCCCTGTCCTCTTGACGGGCAACCTCATTGCCTGGTTGCACTACTCTTCTACCTGCATTACCATTTCCCCGGCCTCGCTGATTTCCTCCTCATATGCCCAGGTTCTCCACAATTTTAAGACACCTTAAACTTATATTCGATTACTGAACATTGAATTAGATCGCGGAGGTTAGTTTGGGTACGATTCACGGTCCATAATTATGACTAAGAAAATAGGGGAGACAGAGTTGAGATTTCTCTCCCTATCCCGCTTTGGCGGGAGGAATCCCGCACTGGCGGCCTCGCCTTGGCGGGAAAAGTCCCGCCCAAACGGCCAAAACGGAAACAAAACCTCTGCCAATAATTTTTCTACAGTTTTTTTATCTGCTAAATTCCACAAAGGTTCCCGCCTTTACTTAGCAATTTTACAGTAATCCTCATAGCTAGGATAATCATTGTATACCCCCAGTAAATCCCACGATACACAAACCAATTCATTCTTGTTAATTCAGCACCACAACCCACACATCCCCAGGATACACCCAGACACTCACACGATCCTTATTCAAGGTTTTCCCTTCGGAATGAGTTTCACGATACTCAAGTATTTACAACTTGAATAACTTCAACGACCAGGCCAACATATTGTACACATCAAAGTTCAGACACACGTTTGTTGTGCACATAATCACCTCATCACATTCAAGCAATTACAACTTCACATTCGTAGTTAATTAAGACAATTAGAAGCACACATTCAAAGTTTCCAAGATACAATTCACAGATAAGTCCAAATTCTTAATTAATTATGTCGCTCCATGGATGACCATTCCTAATCATCTATGCATTCACACCACCCCTAGGGCCAGATACCAATTGGAACCTTCTCAGTTTCCAATTTGCTTTGCTTGTGGCCCCTCAACCGTGACCACGATATCTAGTTTACTTTGTTAAGATACCAATTGGAATCGGGAGATACCAATTCGACTAAACTCATACCACAAGCGACAATAGTAGCTAGCGAGCCCCACAAAACTACTAATTTCAATCATAAAACTTGGTCGAACCCAATTCTTAACCGCCTCAATCTTTTGACTGATGGTAACCAGACCTTCAATCAATATTTGAGAAAATCGATACACCTTACAATTGGTCAAAAAGATCATCTATCTGAGGTAATGGACACTTGTTCTAAATGGTGACCCTTTTCAACTGTCGATAGTCTATACACATCCTCTCTTGCTAGCGATGGTGCTACCACTTTTGTTGCTCTAGTTCGGACCATAGTGTGAAGGAGGAAAGATACCAATTTGTATCACCCAGATACCAATTGGATTCAAGTCATAACATGAAGGAGTAGAAAGAAGTGAGTTTTTCCTAAAGTCCTATAGCCTCTCGAAGAAAAGTACGAATGTCATCGTATCGTTCCGCAAGACTCTACTAGACTCGTTTTGGTACAATGAGATCAACGAACCTAGGGCTCTGATACCAACTTTGTCATGACATAGAACAGTTGTGATTGACACCCACACAATTCAATGTTCCTTTTACGGAACCCAATTCAATGGTCCCCTCATGGAACCCACACCCAAACGGTTAGCATACCGGTATGTGGTATCCGATCTAATGTTTATTTCGAAACGTGGAAACCTATCCCATAGTTATGTCGGAATGTGGCAACTGATCCCATATTTATGCCGGAACATGGCAACTGATCCAAGTTAGTGTGCCGGAACGTGGCAGCCGATCCATGTTTATGCCGGAACGTGGCAACCGATCCCATGTTTATGCCAGAACGTGGCAACCGATCCCATGTTTATGCCGGAACGTGGCAACCGATCCAATGTTTATGTCGGAACGTGGCAACCGATCCAATCAACAAACCACAATCACAATCACAATGTATATTCTCACAATCATACAACAAGAGGTGATTCATGGCATACAATTATTCAATTATCCTC
>JAJONQ010053973.1:0-14522 GCA_036250385.1 Solanum microdontum
TGGATTCACTAGCTACTACCTATGTGGGCACATAGTTATGGGATAAGGAAGGTGTTACTTGAAACCCGGCCTAACATGGGCAGAGCTTTCACCTTACAATATCCACTCGGTGCTAAGCAGTAATTCCTATAGAGTAATTCATTCTCTTTTAACATTATTACACATGAGAGGGATGCCATTGGCCTAGTGACTCAAGGTACATCATTACACACATGAAAGGGTGCCATTAGCCTACCGATTCAAGGTACATCATTAGAATAACTAATTGAATCCTCATGAAAGGGATACCATTAGTCTACCGATTTAAGGTTCATCATTACATTAGTTCATTGAGTCATCATGAAAGGGATGCCATTGGTCTACCGATTCAAGACAATGCCTAGAATACTTCATTAATCAGTTATGAAAGGGATGCCATTGGCCTACCGATTCAAAGTTCACTAAGTCAAGATATTTTTAGTTACACAAGAAGATGATGCCCTAGGCCTACCAATTCATGATACATTATACATGGAGGAAACCTTAACAACATGTAATCATCATTCACAAGTGTATAATTAAGAATAGCCTTTCAACAATACCACAATTGCATTATAGTCATGATCTCATTACTTTCAAATTATTCACAAGGCATGTACATAATCATCATGTTTATGTAAAATTCTCATAATTCACCCTTCAAGAATCATGAATCACATTCAATCCAAGGTCATGAATTCCACATTAGATATGGGTAATAACATGATTCAATCAATTCAATTAATATAAACAAAACTTATTTACATGCTTCTATAATCAATCACCCACATTATAAGATCACAATTTAGCAATATAGGGAATCCATGGGTTCTTTGGGGAATTTCACCATAAATAAACCTTCAATCATCAATTCAATCATAACCCAACATAATTCAACCATTGAAAACGTTTTGAAAGAAAACCCATGTCATTAGAATAAAACCCTAACTTTTGGGGAACTTGTAAGATTTGAACTCTAGTTTTGAAGGGGCTCCATGGGTGGAATCTACCCATCAGAGGCGTATCCAAGATTTCTGCAAGATGGGTGCACAATTACAAAAAAATATATCTTAAATATAAATTTGATCGGTTTGACTTTTAGGTTTTTAATATGAACCATTAAATTTTAAAAATTATAGGTCCAAAACATATAATGCTACTAGTTTTACATTTTAATATACACATTTGATTTAATTATATAAAAATTTTACAGTGCTAATTATTTAGGAATTTTCAATGTAACACACTTGAAAATTTTGAAAGATTAAAGGAAAAAAACAAAAGAATAATTAGTTGAAACGCCAAAAGTGTAACCAATAACCACTTAGAGAGGTGTTAGTAAAAGACAAGATAGATATAAGATTTAAATTTCTATCCTCACTTAGAGGGGTGCACCCAATCATCATCGTATTATTATATGATACTTTGAACATGGGTTCACACATTTATATTTAAATATTTTATAAAAAATATAACACTACTATATATGATCTAGAGAGGGGAGCATGGGTTCACGTGAACCCACGGCACTCCCTCTAGATACGCCCCTGCTACCCATGGATGAAAACTACCCTACCTTGATATTAATATTCAAAGAATTTTGTGAAAAACCCTTGATTTCTTCCAGCCCAAGCTTCAATTTTACTCTTCTTCTTCTAGGATTTCTAGAGAGGGAAATATTGTGAGGAAGATGAACATTTGATTTTGAAGTGGGTGTTTGTGAGAATGATATAATTTTGGTGTATTTTGACTTAAAATACCTTATATAGTTATTAAAAAATAATATAAAATATACCCATTTTAAATTGGACTTAAAAATAAAAATTACGAAAAAACCCCCTTGCCTAAGTGGACTGTCCACATGCCTTAGGGAAAGTACAAGAGGGCTTCCACAGGCAGTGGACTGCTCCACGTGCTATGGTCCCTCACGTGGAGTGTTGCCTTTGGGTTTTGAAGCTAAGGCATTGTCCACGAGGGCTCCCACGAGTCGTGGAAGCTTCCACGTGCCGTGGACCCTAGTGTGGACTACGCCTTTTGCCCACATGGCTAGGGCAGTGCTCACGAGAGAGGTTTCACATGCAGTGGAGTATTCCACCTTCTGTGAATCCTCAAGTGAACTACCTCCTTTCCCCCAAACGACTAAGGTATTCTTCACGGAGGGTCTTCACGGGTAGTGGAGTCTTCCACGCCTCGTGAACCCTCACGTGGACTACTTCTTTCCCCAGAAATGGCTAAGGCAAAATCCATGAGACCTTGTACGGCCAGTGACGTCCTTCACGCCCCGTGAAGCCTTACGTGGACTGCCTTCATGCCAAAAAATAACTAAGTCATGGTTCACGAGGGCTTCTAAGGAAAGTAAAGGCTTTCACGCGCCTTGATGCCTCACGTGAACAATGCCTTTTCCCATACGGCTAAGGCAAAGTTCAAGAGTTCTTGTAAGGGCAGTGATGCCTTTCACCTTCCTTGAACTTATACTTGGTCAAATTTTGGGGGCGATTTTCACAACTTTAAAACACACAAAAATTCTAAAACTCATATGTAAGGCTCTAGTTCAACCTATTAATTTTCTAGGTGTTACACTTCGTCAGCTTTAGCTCAGGGTCATTTTGGTATTTTCCCCTATGCGTTGGGTACTTAAACTAGGCATTTCGTACTTAAACTATGTCATTTTAGTTTGTCTAAGCCTAGAAAAGTAGTCAAGAACTACCTAAAACTTACATTCTCCTAAAATCAGAAGAATTAGAAAGAAAAGAAGAGAAAGATGGGATAGTTTTCTCTCAAGAATAAGTAGAGCTCTTCTTCAAGTTCAGCCCGAAAATCCAAAGGATTTCTCCGTATATTTCTTCACCAAGAATGCGGGATTTCACTAGTAGGTTCCTTTAACCCATTAGGTCCCTAGAATTCAGTCAAACTTCAACTTCTCCATAAATTGTTCAGACCTAGGGTTCCTAAATCTTAAGGATTCATTGTAAATTAGTTGTTATAGTTTCTATGACATTAATTACATGTTTGTTAGAGAATTAGGGTATTCCCATGTATATAACTTAGAAACCCTAGCTTGTGTTATTTATCTGAATTTCATGAATTATATTTGCTTAGCAGATTAGTCACACAATCATCCTTCAGAATTTGAATGTCATATCATTTAGTACATGTATGTTGCATTCTCAGATAATTACTAGTATTTTGAGCTACTTAGTATTTCAGTTGCATTTTAGATTTACATTCAATTGGTAGTAGACTAAGTACCGAGTTGGACTAGGGTTCAGCATACCCTCAAGTCCCAGAACTACGTTCCATCACAGATTTATAAGTCCCCTCTGTTGGGCATCCATTTGAGGCACGCCACAATCACTTCTTTATACCCTAGCAAGGTATATTGGATCCTCTCGATGGAGAGTATACATCAAACTCTATGTTTAGCTCATGTGGTTTATATTAGTTAATACTATCTCCTACAACCAAATTCATGTTGCATTGACCATGTATTCAGTATTTAGTTTAGTATTCAGTTCAACATGATATATCTTCATGTTTAGTACTTGGTCATTGCATCCAACTCAACTTTCAATTATGCTTCAGTAAAACTATTTTCATGTTCAGTTTTTATATTATTCAACTTAGTATATATCCTGCATGCTCAGTACATTTAAAGTATCGATGAATACTTTTGTGCTACATCGTTGTATGATGTAGGTTCAGGTGCTCAGCATCCAGACCGCGCTTAGCTCGACTTTTAGTATGTAATCATCAACTTTAGTGGTGAGTCCTCATCATTTGAGGACGTTTATTTATGCTTTTAGTTTAGTTAGTTTGTTACTAGTTTCAATATTTTAGAGTTAGCTAGGGACTTGTTCCAGCAGCTCATGAGTATTAGAGGCTTTCAGACATATAGTCAAACTCAATTATTTTTGGGTTGTTCCACATTTGAACTTAGTTATACTCTCAGTTGAACTCTTTTAGATTTACTCTTCTATAAGTTATGGTTCCGCTTACTTAGAATTATTTCAGTATGCTTGTGATTTGCTAGATCCCGGTTAGCTTGTGGTTACTTGTGACCCTAGGTCCCGTGTTACGTCTAGGGGCTACTCTTGGGGCATGACATGATTATTGCCTTTCCTATGTTATGTTTTGATAATTGACTTTATCTATTCCTCTGGGATTTAACATAGCACCGAGAGAATGTAAGGTGGAGGCTCAAATAGGGTAGTCTCTAGTAGCAACCTCTCATCCAAACTGCGTGCCCTTGTAGGACTGTCTTAAATGACCTAGCTAGTGGATCCCCAAATAGCATATGAATAAATGACATGGAGTTCTGCCTTGGCAAGTAGACTCTCCCTTCTCAGTGTTGGATCTACATTGAATTCCATATTATAACTCACATGGTCTATTGTCGGTTAAAGTAAATATCCCACAAAATGAACTAAAGGTACATCAAATGTTTTATGAAGCTTTCATTACAGTTTAAGATGCATTGACCGTGTTCATTATTTATAGTTCTTCCTTAAGGGCTTCTCAAGATGTTTTGACTTGGTCATGTATATCTTGTTTTCCTTTACGCCCCCCTTCAGATCATATTCCATGTTTTAATGTATTTCCCCATAGTTAGTACATTCCATGTACTAATGCATACTTGTACCTACATTGTCTAAAAATGTAGTGTCCAATGATTTTTTTCATCCCGCTCATGACTAGTGGATTGCTTTGTAGATTGAAGATTAGTGAGTCCTCATGTTTTGAGGGTCATATCACCTATGTTTACATTCTTTTGTTTCTTTAAGTTTTCAGATCTTGTAAGTGGTGCATGGGTTAGGTCTCAGCCCCTCTTTTGATGTATTAGATTGGCTTGTCAAGATTATGATTAGACTTCCTCCTTTATGTCAAACTTTTCTAAGGTGTGAGACTTTCTACTTAAATTCTACTTTCGTCAATTATTTTCTATTTTGTGTATGTCAAATGACTTGTGTAGGGATTCTCGGGTTCTATATGCCATGTCACCTCTAGGGTGTACTTTGGAACGTGGCATTAAAATCCCTGATGCTCTTTCTCTGGCCTTAGATAAATTAATCACACACTCAATTGACAAATGTCTTTTCCCTATTCTAAACTATCTACCTCAGTTATCTAGAACAATGCACCCAATACATCCATTATTTGCAGTTAAGATAGTAATTGACTCTTTTTCATTTTCTCTAATCAAAAGATCACTATATTTAGCATATATGTTTTAAAAATGATTGGATATTAAGTTAGATATATTTCGTATAACCTTGATATAAAAGTTTATTTTTAAAGACAACTCATGTTGCTTATAGCGTATCAAAAACATATATTGAAATAGATAAGTCCATGATAGTGGACAACATCAAAAACACAAGAAAAAAAAGGAGGAATAACAGAAGAGCACACCAACTTACAGAAGATAAATTTAGTAAGATCGATGAGAAAAAGATGTTGAAATGTGTGACCATCTCATCTAAAAGCTTAAGCTGTTAGTGAGAGCACACTTTTTATTGTTTGATTATATTCTCAACACGCCCCCTCACGTGCGGGGTAGAAATTCTTTTTTAATTTTGGGTGGTGGCGAGATTCGATCTCAGGATCTCTGCCTGCACTGATACCATGTTGAAATGTGTGATCATCTCATCTAAAAGCTTAAGCTGTTAGAGAGAGCACACTTTTTATTGTTTGATTATATTCTCAACAAAAGACAGATATTTGGCCAGATGAAATTCAGAAGGATGAACATTTAAATGACAGAGAGTTTTAACATCTAGAAACAAGTTTTGGATGAAAAAAATAGACTTTCATCTATCTGATTTTATTTTGTACCATAGGGAGATAAGTAAGTACCATACCAACCACATCATCCCAAAGATTATTTCTTTTACTCTTACCAGGAGGGGATGTAGATTTCCTCTCATAAATAAAACTATCAATCTCAAGTAATATTTTCACATGCATGCCTATTCAACTATTCTTTTAGCAAGAGGGGTTATTTATGTGATGTAAAGTGTTGTTAACATAGCATAGTTGTCTTTATATTTTGTCGTAACTTAAGGATTATTTTTCTATAAAGTAATAAAATTCATAAGATAGATCTAAACCTCTAGGATTTAAGGAATTGGACAGACCCCACTTTAGTATTCTCTGTATAGTGTAAACTTTTGTTGTATGAATATATATCAACTCTATTTTCTGTGGACTATCTTTCTCTTTCTCTCCTTTAATTGAACACTAGTGTTCATTTTCTATCCTCAATATCAATATGGCTCCTTTGTTTTTCAGATCTCATTTGGATTACCATATAAAATATTTTTTTTGATTTATTAAAAGATGGTGCAGAAAAAAGATTGAAAATTCTAGTTGAAAATCTTCTCTCAATAATTTTATTAAGTATATAGGGCTTTAAATAACCAACTTAAAAAACAGTATGCATAATTCAGGGAAAAAACTCAAATATGCCATTAAACAGTTAAAAATGGTTCATCTATGCTTTCTTTTTAAAGTTAGTTTCATCTATGTCACTACCGTTACAAAAAAGGCTCATTCATGCCATTTATTTTTAGCAAAATATTATTTTAATTGAATATTGGGTCTTTTTAATTAGGTTATGTGGACCTATAATAAAATGCCATGTTGCATGAATATTTTGGCGAAATTAGATATATTTTCTGTTAAAAATTAATGGCATGAATGAAATCCACGTGTAAGCATTTTCAAATATCATTTACGAAAAATCATGTTATTAAGTTCATGAAATAAGTTTAGTGAGTATGCATTGTCACAATATATTGCCTCCTGATGAGTCCACAAATTGGACACATTTAGGGATTTATTTTAATGGAAATAGTGTCCTTAAATGCTTGTTTTACCTCAATACTTGATTAAAATGCTGAAGTTTTAGGTATTTGAAGTTTTAGTGGAAGCATGGACACTTAGGCGCAAAACGGAGAAAATAGGGCTGAAAAGAACAAGGAATAGAATCCTGCGGATTGCCGAGTTTAACTTGGCGAGTCGACGAAATGACATGAGCCCCCCTTCGTTCCAGTACGCGAAGCCTTAAAGGAAGTGGATCAAAAGGCGAGGAAAGGAGCAGTCGGCGGGTCGCTGATCAGTTCCGCGAAGCAGTACTGTACCACCCAATGATCCAAAATGCGAGGATGCAAAAGGCAAAACACCGAAGGCAATGAGCTAACCAAAAGGCGAATCGCCGAGTTCATCAGCGATCTCGACTAATGTCTCCTAACAATCCTCCGCAGCACAATCTGTGAAAACTATAAACACTATTTAGAATTAGAGATAAAAAAACATAATATTATTATTTATTTTTTTACTTCAGAACATATTCTACCTAATATTTTTCTTTCATGTTTGGAGAGGGTTTTGTGGAGACTTGAAGAAAGGAGTTCTTCTTCCCAAGTTGGAAGTGGGTCTTCTCTATTCACTTTCCTTTGCTTAATTCAAGATTTAATTTCTTATACCCAGTTGATTTCATTATCATATTAGGTATAATTTCTTATTTCTTGATGTGTGGCTAAAATCCCCCATTCTTCGGGTGTGATTTAACAAATATGGGTTGATACTATTGTATGGTCTTGCTTGCTGATAGGTTAGATGTATTTTAATGGTGATTTCACCCAGTGGTTGTTGTTTAATCTAAAGGGTTTGTAGTTGCAAATACAAAGCCACCCATGTGTTTTCGGCTTGAACGAGAAGGAGGTCGCGAAACCAAAACCACTAGACTGATGGCCTAAGGAGTGGGTCGACATGGGGTTCAGCCCGAAAGGGTGAGCCCTAGTCCCATATGCTAACACTCAGCTCGAGAGAGTGAGTGGGGTAAGGGGTAGGCTGGTCTTCATGCAGCAAATGGGTGTCCGAGAGGAACACATTTGAAACGGGGTAAGTTGCCCGAGAGGGAACTTATTTCCGTTTAAAGCTTAGCCTATTCACTATTATTTTGCAAATCTCTGATCGAAAGCATGTACCCAACAATTTATCTCTACCCGTATTGCAGTCATATACCAAGAACCTTTCCCCATGTTTGATTTTCTCATTTATTTTGCTATTTTAGTACTTGTTACAAAACCCCCTTTTGATATTTGACACTTTTGTGTCACCTCTTTTGCATTTACAATGTCTTTTATCGCAAATGTCTTTAACTACGACTAGCTTGAATGAAATTCTAATTGGTTATTAATTCTCAAAACCGCTCCCTTGGGACACGACCCCAACCCTCGGTTGGGTTACTATATTATTGATGATCATAGACACTCATATCGTAGGATACTATCGTTGGTCACGATAAGCATCAAAATGGCGTCGCTGCCGGGGTGTGGTGTTATTTGAGAATTTTTAGTTCACTAGAATTTTCGTCTTATTAATCGTAGATTATTAACTTTACTCTTAGTTTTGTTTTCCTTTGAATTTTTTATTGTATGTAATCCCAAGGATCATTGGCAAGAATCGCTATTTTTCTGTAGTTTTAGCTTTACTAATCTTGGTTGTAGTTTTGCTTTGCTTGTTTGAACATCACAGTAGGGAACAAACGATGGATGATCATTATGGATACCACATGAATCATCCACTGTTAAAACTACTGGCCCTTTGGGATAACCTCTTAACATTTAAATAGGTAGGGGATGAAACAATTCAGGACATGTGGCTGAAGTTTCAAGCAGTGCTGCAACCATGCCCCTCTCACGGGATAACAGATAAGACACTACTAGAGTGCTTCTATAGGGGTATTGGACCCGAGAATAGAAGCATAGCCGATCAGATTTTCGAGGGGGGCATGTTATACCAGCACTATGAAGTTGTCAAAACACTCATCGATGGCATGGTAGCAACCAGCAAAAAAGCCAAAAAGAAGCAGGAGCGGGAGGAACTCATTACCCAGTTGGATGATCTGTCCAACCGAGTCACAGAATTGGAAACACAAACCATGGGTAAAGAAAAGTAGCACTCCCTCCGTGAGTGTAGTCATGGGAACAAGCAGGGAGGTGTGAGAGGAGATGAAGCTCTTTCACTCATTCAAAAGAAAATGAAGGCACAAGAGGAGATGTTGAATGAGATGAAGGAAAATATCACAATGCTAAATGAAGCATCAGCCTCTCACTCCATGACCATCCAACAATAGAATGCTCAAATCGGCCATTTGATATCAGGCCACTACCCACCATTCGTCGAGGATTCACCTAATTACAACATGAGCGAATTCGAGGACGAAGAATAACTGCCGACTTGCATCGTGCCACGACGTTAAGTAAGGCGTTGTTTGGGAGGCAACTCAAAACCCTTTCTTGCTTTATTTTACCTTAAGAAAATAATGGTGTGTTGTTTGTATAGGTTGAAACGAGGTAGATGATTGAAAGAGGATATGGAGGCAAGCAACAAGTCCAGTTGGCGGATCACTGAAAAGTTTTACGAACACAAAGCATTGTCAGCCAAAAACCTATGCACTTCAGCGGTCTCGAAAAGAATTGTGGCGCATCGCCGACCATGTCAGCGATCGCGTCGAAGACCACCGTTTGAATCTTCACAGGAGATGCAGATCCTGTGACATTTGGCGAACTAATTAAACATTTGGCGTGTCGCCGAATAACTAGGCGAACTCGATTTATGACCTTTTTCATCCAACTATTTCCTCGTAGTAGCTGGAATGTGTGCAAATGCTATATACCCAAAATCCAGAAATACTCAACATTTGGTTTTTTCACGCTCCGAGCTTCATGGGGTTCCATAATTTGAATAGAGTTGGTAAGGCATCTATTCAATATATGAATGCTCCAACGAAAATCTTCTTCTCAAAAGTCTCTTGGTAAACCACTTCTCCTCAATAGACTATGCACCATATCAAGAATTGAATGATTTTTCCTTTCACGCACACCTTTTATTTGAGGTGCTTAGGCTGCTATAAGTTACCTCTTAATTTCATATTCTCACAAAATTCAACAAATTCTTGTGAATTGTATTCGCCACCCCAATCAGTAAGCAAGCACTTAACTTGACAACCAACTTCATTTTCAGCAAGGACTTTAAACTTCTTAAAAGTTTCAATCACTTCAGAATTTTTTAGAAAACAGACCCATATATTTCTACTATAATGATCAATGAAGCTAATGAAACACTATTTACATCCATTAGATGTAGGACTTATCAGACCACAAATATCTGAGTGCACCAACTCTAATACCTTATTTTCCCTCCAAGACTTGACAATTGGAAATGGTCCACAGTGTTGCTTGTTAACTTCACATTCTTCACATACTTCATCATGAGATTCAAGTTGTGGAAGACCCAACACAAACTGTTTTTGCTTTAAGCTCTTCAAGCTTCCAAAATTTAAATGTGCATAATGAAAATGCTACTTCTAGGCAACCTCTTTCACTTTTGCAGAAAGACAAGATTTTACGCAGTTGTGAAGATATAAAGGGACCAACCGATTTGACAATATGGTAATCTGAGATATTAACCCCAAACGAGGATCTTGTATCTTGAAAATTTCACCTTTGATATTAATTTCATATCCCTTTTCTTGAAGTTGCCCAAAACTTATTAAATTTGTCTTCAACACAGGGACATAAAACACATCACTTACGATATGAATCGAGTTGTTTTTCGTTCAGACTTGTACCTTCCCTTTACCCATGGTAGAGACCACTGAATTATCTGCAAATCTCACAGTATCTTGAAAACTTTCATCCAACTCTAAGAATGCCTCTTTCTGCTCACACATGTAATTACTGCAGCCAGTGTTGAGATACCATAAATGAGTGATAACTTTCTCATTGGATGTATATGCCATCAAAAGTGAAACCTCTTCTTGTTCTTCTTCATTAGTTTGTCCATCTTACTTTGTCTCTACAAAGTTAGATCTCTTAACATGATTCCTATTTAAATTGGTACAACATTCCGATTAATAGTGTCCAAATTGATGGTATCGATAACATTCAACTTGAAACTTATCACGTCTCATTTCGTTTTCCAAACAATCGGAAACTTTGCTCGTCTCCTTTTTGTGGTGCTAGTTTTTCCCCTTCCATTTGGCTTTCTCTCGATGTGTTAACGGCCTTTCATGCTACTTCATCTATGTCTTACATATTTTTTTTTTGCTCATGAACCAACAAAGAGCCATGAAACTCGTCAATAGAAAAAGTATCAATATATTTGGATTCTTCGATTGAGCAAGCAATATAGTTAACCTTTACTATCATTGAGCAAAGTATTTTCTCAATGATGGTAACGTCCTCTGGTCTTTCTCCATGAATTCACATTTTATTTGCGATAGACAACGTCCTAGAGAAATAATTTGTCAATGATTCACTAACTTGCACAAGCAGAGCCTCAAACTCACCACTTAGTATTTGAAGCTGCACTCGATATGCCTTCGTTGTTCCTTCATACTTCTTCTTCTTTTTCATGGAATCCCATATTTGTTTAGAAGTATACTTGCAAAGAATGGTTTCCAGTATTGAGCGATCAATATCTTGAAAAGGGTAATTTTTTTTCTTTGAGATCTTTAAACCGTAAACTCTCCAACTCTACATTCTGTGTTTCCAACGAGGCACTACTTGTTGCAGTCTCTTGCACAACACTAATAAAAATTGGAAAAAACTCTTTGGACCTAAGGAATTTCTCCATCAACATACTCCATTGGCCATAATGATCTTCGAAGTGCGCAATAACAGCCTGAACAAAATTTTAAGAAACCATCTTTTGATGCTACAATAGTACTCCAAAAAAAAGAAGGAAAAAACACCATGGCTTAGATACCAACCGATAGAAATCAGCAGCTAACAAAAATAATATGCATGTGAAGTGTAATGTATTGATACAGTAAAATACACTGTTATGAGAGTCCTTAAATAGAAAACTTAGTAAATAAAGGAACACATTTATTCCCCTAAGAAATCTGAATCTAAAAAATTGACAGAACTAGTTTTGTAGCATAAAGACTAGAAAACAACTTATTGACACCTAAACAAACACAACAAACTAACTACTATCTCACAAAACTGATCACGTACCTAACAGACCTAACAGAAATACAGATCATAGATTGGTCTCGTAGATGGAACTTCTGAAACATGAATTTTAGCTTAATTTCTACGAAGGGGATCTATAGTTTGTAGGTCAATCTACAGATTGTAGATGCGTTCGTGGAACCCGTCGATGTCAGTTTTCCTTCAGGGTTATTTTGCTTTTTTCCCACTTTTAATTCCTATACTATGTCGTTTTGGATTAACCTAAGTGGAATTAAGGGGAAGTTTGTCTACTAAACCCCGTACCCTCATGAGAAACACTTAGAATTATCAGATAGTGCAATCAAACTCCTCTCAAATCAGAACTAGGGTTCCATAGCTTCTAGCTTCAAGCTTGAGTTCAAGAAATCAAGCTAGGACATCCATTTCAGGTATGTAGAATTTCATCAATAGGCATCCTATCACCCATTTAGTCCCAAATAGAACATAGTTTTTCATTTAATGATTTCTATAGAAGCTAGGGTTCTTATGAACCCATGATTTTCACTATATTTTCCATTCTTCTTCATAAAAAGATTGATTATGTTATTTCATCTATAAAATGGGTACTTATAATAGTATCTTCATGAACCATCAAAACATAACTAAATTCATGACAAAATTCATCAAAATATAACTAAAATCTGTACTTCAAATAGTATTTCAGATTGCATGTCTTAGATTATCACTTTTCATGAGTTAAATGTTCTTTTAGATAAAATATCTATCACTAACTATCAGTTTAATAGTATTCAAAAGATACTCAGATTTATCATTTTTATAGCGTCATTAAGCTTTATAAGATTATTAGCATTATCAGTTCATTAACATGATTTTCCGGGTTGGGA
Organism: Solanum microdontum; assembly: GCA_036250385.1. Lineage (NCBI taxonomy): Eukaryota > Viridiplantae > Streptophyta > Magnoliopsida > Solanales > Solanaceae > Solanum > Solanum microdontum. Next base: position 12,890 of record JAJONQ010053973.1, read on the forward strand.
GTATTAGTTAGCATCCAGCTGTCCTAGAGTTGAGGCTCATCCATTATTTTTGAACTGAGACATTTAGTAACGATCCTAAGTTTCAAAATGATGTTCCACCCTAGGATTATAAGGGTCACCTGTTAGACCAAGATTGACTCCTTAGTCTATTGTGGACATTAGGTTAGTGGTACGTACATTAGCTCAAATCAACTTGTATACTATGACAATGTATGTTTGACCCTTTTGATGGGGTTTGTACATCAAACTCCATGTTAAGCTCACATGTTTACTTGTCGGTTAATAGTATCTCCCACATTTCAGTACACTACTAAAAAAATAGTGAATACCAACCTAAAAATTACCGACCTCCGAAGATCGGTATTGTTAAAAAGAATAAAAAAAAAAACTTTAGAAAACCGACTATATGGAGTCGGTTTTTGTGCAAAATAAAGTGGAAAAACAAAATACCGACCTCTGAATGTCAGAATTTTTCATGAAAAAAATGAATTGCAATAAAAACCGACCTCTTGATGTCGGTATTTAATAATAAATAAATAATAACATTTTATTTTTTCTCAATTCAATATTAAAAACTAATTGAGAATTATTTTGAATTAATTTTATTTAAATCGTCTTCCGGAGGACGGTTTTGTGTAAAATAAAAACAAAAAAATTATAATAACGACTTTTGGAAGTCGGTAAATTAAATAGTACGTAATTAAATTAATTTTCATTAAAATATTTATATGGTGACTTCTAGAAAATTAATAAATTAATATTTTCAATTAACTTTAAATAAATCGTCCTCCGGATGATGGTTTTATATAAGTTAAAAAATAAATTAATATAAAATAACGACTTTCCAATGTCAGTATTATTTATCTTAAAATTTAATGTGATACCGACCTCATGAGTTAGGTATTTTTTATTTAATCTAATAACTTTTAACAAAAGTGACTTCTGGAGGTCGGTTTGTTTAAAATATTCCTATTAATCATAATTTTGCTATTGTGCATAATACTAAATTTTTCATTTTACACCTACAATTAATTATTTTAAAAAGTGTAACAATTTTATATACTTTTATAAATAAAAAGTTAGAATTCGTGGAATAAACAAAAAATATCAATAATACATATTTAGAGTATGAAACTACGTTGACATGAATTAGGAGATAATTATACTTATATTTCTAGAGTAATGTACAAATTCTATCAGTCCGTCGTCAAATCATGAACTTAATATCTCGTGTAATGATGTAGAGGTGAAGAGGTAACATATAATCCATCCGAGTATGAAATTCGAGATGATACTCGGAGAAATGACATGATAACAATTAATTAAATTTTGTATTTATAATTAATTGTTTACTTATTTGTACGTATAACCTTCAATGTCTTATCTCGTTTTATGAAATAGACAATAGAAAATCGTAAAGTACTATACAAAGCATGTTCTATCTAGATTATTACGTTCGATCTTGAATGGATGTCAAGTGTAGTGATCATATCGTAGGCAATGACATGTAAAGGATATTTCATCGGAGTATGAAATATGTTGATTATATACTCCTCGAGTAGTTTAACAAATCAAGTCTTATATATAAGTGTTTAGATATGAAATGGATTGTCAATTAAATAAATATCGATAT
>JAJONQ010053974.1:0-10253 GCA_036250385.1 Solanum microdontum
TATAAGTCAATAAAAGCGACCGTGATAGAACCACGGGACTCGAGGGGTGCCTAATACCTTCCCCTCGGTCAACAGAATTCCTTACTCGAATTTCTAGTTCGCAGACCAAACTAAAGATTCATTTCCTTTTGATTAGGGATTAAACAAATAGGTGACTTGGAACACCATAACTCAATTCCAAGTGGCGACTCTGAAAAAATAAAATAATCCCTTAATCAATACCGTCACTTAAATTGGAAAAACCCTCCGCCGTCGCGCAAAAAGGGGTGTGACAGAAATTTATGTAGATCTGTCCAGGCAGAATTTAATGGCATAATACATAATATATGTTATTTAACATAATCTCGGCATCTATATTGCCCTTCAACTTTGGGTGTGCACAAGTAGACACTTAAATTTGTATAAGGTTGAATAAGTAAACACACATGTCTTACTTGACATCTTACGATCGACATGGCAATTCACATCCAAGGTAACATCTTACGTAGCGTCCTATTCGTATTATGTCACATAGGATGTGTGTCATGTCTACTTATTCAACTTTATACAAGTTTAAGTGTTTACTTGTGCACACTCAAAATTGAAGAGCGTAAATGTTATCTGAACTCAAGTTAAAGGACAAATTTACATATATATATGTCGAGTATAATTATAGTTTGAAATTATAACAGAGTAAAATATTGGTAAATGTTTATGAGAAGTCTCCTATGATTGAAATTTTTGGCAGGAGCTTTTCTTGTTTTAAGGATCCTAATGCGATTTGCATTTAAATTAATTGGATTACTGTGTTTTACGTTTATTGCGCAAAGAAATGAGTTTTGCTTGTTCTTATGGAATACGCAACACAACATAAAAGAATATGATCCTACTCAATTATATTACACATAAAGAAAACACTTCTCTTGTTGTCATAAAACGAGCAAATTGCAACGGGTTCCCTCACCAACCTAGTGATACACCAACCACATTCCTTTTTTGCAGATCATAAAGATGTCACATCCTTCGCTCTTGATGGATGGCAGTTGGATTGGCGATTGCCTAGTTCGAGTAATTTGTAATTTGCATTCCTAATGATTTACACCCTAATCTCCATAGGTCTTAGCAAAGCCATAAGAAAACCCAAATTTTAAATTATTTACAAGAATAAAATAAAAAAATTAACTAGTTATTATATTTGTTAAGATTTTGAAATATAATAATAATATAATAAAATTACTTTGTTCTATCAACAACATAATTGATTGTTTTAGTCTTTCTTTCTTAATATACGTACAATTTACAAAGACGGAAGCAAACACTCTCATCAAATTACAAATAAGAAAATTCCACCCAATAAAAAAGAAAGAAAGAAGAGGATCCCACAAAATTTTAGATTTTCTTTGAATAACTTATATAAATCAAAACACGAAAAGGTGTAATTAGTTGATGGAATAGGAACACTATTAGTTAAACGACATTAATACCAATTGATTGGAAGAAACAATTGTTTGGACAAAATAAGTGAAATTTATTTTTAAAAATTGATGGTGTCCCCTCCGAAAGAGATTAATGGTAAGACCAAATCATAAAAAAAATATTATAAACGAATGATCATTTTTCATTTTTAATGAAAAATAAGGGACAAATGACATGTATTTCATATTGCTTTTATTTTTAATTTAAATTCACTTTTTGTTTTTATTTATATATAAATCTCTATTTATTTTTATAAATAATTACAAAAGGAGACTAATGTTTTTTTAAAGAACTAAGGAGATTAGGTTGAAATAAAAAATAGTAGAATAAGGTGTAAGTCACAAAAAAAGAAGAAGGTGTATACATTAAGAGTGTGAATCGCAAATTACTCCTACAAAACACTAGAATATAGTTTACTCAAACTTAAGAAAACAAAAATCTAAACCAAATCAAAATAGAATGCGTGAATTACAAAGTGGAAGAAGAGAAGAAGAAATGCAGTCCATAATGCGCTTCGCCTAAAAATGGCGATGGGGCAGGGCAGATGTGCAGCGAGACAGGTTGAAAGCTATGTGAGGCGAAACGGGGTAGGTTGAAGGTAATGTGGGGCGGGGCAAGTTAAATAATAAAAATAACTGATAATGAAAAGAAATGAATAGTAAAATAAATATTTTTAGTTTTTAGTTTTTTCAAAGTCATTCAATTAGATTGTGCATGCTAACTATTCGTGATTTGATAAGTGACTTTCTAAACAAATTAAAATATTGGGATTCAACTTTATATTATTTGCACTACAACTAGGGTAGTCAAGTTAGTGAACAAATTGTACGCCGGGTTTATATGGCGCGAGACGAAGCAGATTGAAAAACAATCTATGTGAGGCGGACTGAAGTTTTTGTAAGTTTACAATTTACATGGATTGCCCTATAATCACTTTGTCCCCCTCTGTTTGCCATCCCTAGTTTCGCCTGCAATAAAGTAGGTTGAATGACTATTTTGAATAATTGTAACACTCCGAATTTTTTTGAGCTAAGACTCAAACCATTCTTCGTTTGTGAGTAAGATTTTACCGAGAAATTTTTAATTTTCATAGGTGTTAAGGTCACTAGATGTAGCACGTCGAGTTCCAAAAAGAACTAAAGAGAAATCCGTTCAAGTCATCCATAAGTCCTTTTAAGTTTTGGGTCAACTTCAAACGACCATAACTTTTAGCACATGAAGAGTTAGGTAGCTCATGAGGTATCAAATCGAAGATCTTTGAGTCCTCTTTCCTATGCCACCGAGTTTGCTAAAATCCGAGTTTGGATGAGGGAGATATGCCCGTTTTAGTGCAGCCTCTCTAGTTAAAGCCTTCCACCTGAATTAAGAAATGGTATTTTAGTCTTTTCCTTACCCCCATTAGGCCTAAACGTTTTTTTTTCAACCAATTAGGGGTCTAAACTGATTTGAGATCAATTTTAGTTAATTCCAAACGCTTAGGGTTTTCTAGAGAGATGTTCAAGAGAACAAAATTTAAGGTTCCAAGCAATTGTTCAAGAAACCCAAGATTTCGGCAAGAACAATTGTTTTTTGAGGTATGTAAGCTCTCATAGTGTTGGGTTCGTTCACCCACATGCCAATCATGTAAATTCATCCTTACATTTCATTTTTGGAGTTGATTGATTCGAATTCATGATAAGTTCTTGAGGTTATGCTGATTCTGTAAAGAATAGAGTTTTCTTAAGTTCTTGAGGGGAGGGTTTTGCGAATGAGGGTGATTCTGTAACACATTTGTAACACTATGGAAAACTAGTAAACTAAGCTAGAGCCTAATGTGTAAACTAGTAGCCTAATTGGGGTTCAACGTAAAGGTTAGAGTCGTAAAATAACCTACGGTATTCAATATAAGTGTTTTTGGGTGTAGACGTCAAGGTACGACCCCCCAAGGACCAACCAAGGGTCCTTGAGGAGGACCTTGAGACAGCCCAAAAAGCTGTCAAAAGACAGCCTACCCACGAACGACATCCACGATCTGTGGATGGACCCACGCCCCATAGGTGGGGGTCGTGGGTCAAGGCTGGACCTTCCCCTATTTTCCTAGCCCTAGACCATCACCCACGTTTGACCAGTATAGTCCATGGGTGAGGTCTCGTGGGTGAGGATAGTTTTTGGTCTTTAGTTATTAAGTTGGGGTTAAGGGAGGAGCTTAGGATTAATTAATTAATTAATTTAGTAGGGTAGTTTTAATACTAATTAGGCTACCTATATAAACCTAATAGACCTCTATACAAAGTCAATTAACTAATTCTTTCAAGACCCCAAAATAAACCCATTCCCTCCCAAATATTTCTCTCACTAAAACCTCCATTGGAAAAGAAGAAGAAGTTGAAGTCTAGGGTTCAAGGACTCATCTTTTCTACCCAAATTCATGAAGAATCTTCAATAAGGTATGGTAGTTTTTCATCTATGGTTAGCCTTCACCCATAGAGTCCTTTCAAAACTCAATTTCACAACTTGAAATTCCCCAAAAAACTAGGGTTTCACTCCAAGTCATGGATTCCCTTTCAAAAACAATTTCAATGATTTAATTGCTTTATATTATGATCAAATTGATGAATTGCTACTGTTTTAAGATAAATTCTTCAAGAATCCATGAATTCCCTATTTTTCCCAAATTGGATCTTAAAGTGTGAGTATTATTATATGTTGATCCAATTAAATGGATAATGGTTGTTTATGGTGTAATTACATGATTTTAGCATGATTATACATGTATTCTTGATTAACCTAAGATTCTAGGGTGAAATTGATATAGTCTAGTGTTATGTCATGAAAGTGGCAACTTGAGGGTTTCGATGTGACCTTCTAAGATTGATGAACTTCTTATGAATTGCCTTAGATTAGATGACCTAGATATGAATTGATTATAAGTAAAGCTTGTAGACATGAATGAATTAGGTTAGGGATTATATGATGGATCATGGTTGAGTAGTATTGAGATTGAGTTTGCATGATGTTATATGACTATAATTGGTTAAGAATGAAGCATGTGGTTAGTTTACCTTAAGAATTAGGTTTACATAATGACCATGTGAGGTGTTGCTTGAGAGTAAGGCTTGTAGTATGAAAATGATTCATAGGGCTTTAAGGGTAAAAGCTAATATGAATGAGCTATGAATGTTGAGGCTTTAAGAAGGAAGCTATTATGTGGGTTGAATTGTATATGACATTATTGTGGAAAGACTTTACCCACATGACCTACAATATGAGTACATGAGTTTATGCATGCAATGAATGAACTACTTGAATTATGATTATATCCATGTCTAATATAATGAATGCTAGATATGTTGATTTGATGTGATTTGTGATCCTTGAATGCAACATATGAGAATTATGCATGATTGTGATATTATGTACATGCTTTATGAACACTTTGAGAGTGGAGTGTCTATGATGATAATGTTGTTGTTGTGTCATTGAAAGGACAATCACACACACCACACTCCATGCATGAACATGACCATGATGTAACCTAAGGTATTATTGAAAGGTTATTTCTCATATGCACCGTTACACATGACTATGTATGAAATGTCTATGACTATGATAATCTTGTTGTGATGATTGAAAGGCTATTTCTCATGAACACATCATGAATATAATGTGAAAGGTTTACTCACATAATAATGATTCTAAGGTTGAAAGGCTATTCTCACCTAATGAATCTATGAGCTACCATGATACCATGTTATTGTATTGGATTAAGTGTTAAGGCATTCTTCCATAAACACGAACTTAAATTAAGACTTAACATGAAACTAATGGGAATTATGCCTAGCACCGAGTGGATATGAATATGAAATGAAAGCTTTTACACCAGTAGTCCAGGTTCCTAATAGGTTCCTTTTATGCCAGCAGTCTGGGTTCCCAAAACAGTTATCTCATGAGATGGAAACCTTTTACGCCAGAAGTCCGGGTTTTTAGAAGTAATCTCCCTATCCCATAACTATGTGCCCACATAGGTCTTTAGCTAGTGGATCCACCTAAGCTAACAAACTCTAGTTCTACCTTAGGCAAGTAGGGCACCTCTTTTCGGTGTGGGTAGTACACCGGATTCTATGTAGCTCACATGGTCTATGTAGCTTAAGGCTATTTCCTTCCATGAACAAGAACATGAACTATGAACATTAACACGAGTTATGTACTATGGTTCCTCAAGAGGTTCTACTTAGTGTGAGTGGAGGTATGTGACTTCATTCATACAAGGCACAAGTAGACTTTGACAGTGGCCATGGTGTGTTTCTCTTATATACGATGAGTTATGAATTAATGCATATTTTATATGGATTGTTGCTATGAGTGGCTTTCCTTGATATGAGTTATTTAACATGATTGTTTCCTTGTCTATGAGTATTAACTATGCATGAGATCAATGATGATAAGCATGAACATGGTGGCCTAAAAGTAGTACTTAGTGTAGATGAGATTATGGAATCTTATCTATGCATTGCACAAGTATAACTTAGGGTTACTTATGTGATAGTTCTATTATGATGAGATGATCTTGGTATTTGACTATGTATGTGAACTGTGTCTTATGATGATTGATGTTTACATTATGTCTATGTTGGAGGCTATGCTTGTGATTATGTTGATATCCTTTATGTTATGATGAATTATTCATGAGTTGTCTTATGAGTTACGTTCTCCAAATATTTCAAATAGGATGATCAAAATTGGCATATCTCACGGTTTCAACTAAAATGTCCCTTTTAGCATGTTTTAAAGGTTTTTATGCATGGCTATCATACTTACTAACCTATATTTTCTACATTTTTCTATAAGTGTAGGGCCCTGTTGTTGAGGTGTGTTTCTCCTACTGTTCAAAGCTTGGATTGATCCTCTTCACGCTTTTGGTAAGTCCTCATGGTTTGAGGACGAGAGTTGTTCATTTGTAGTTTCTTTCTTACTTTCTCTTTTGAGACTATGTTGAAAAGGGTTATGACCCTTATTGATACTCGATTGTATTAGATGGTTATTGAGACAATGTCTAGACTCCCATTTGATTTTATAAAATACTTCGATCGTAAAAAGTTTTAAATTTTCACATCATTTCTATTTATCTTATGTTATGATATGCTAAGGGCTTGTATAAGACCCCTTTGGGGTCGAGTATGCCGTGTTACATCTAGGGGGTCCCCCTGGGTCGTGACAAACTTGGTAATCAGAGCACAAGGCTTAAAATGATTCTAGGATGATGTCTCATAAACCACGTCTAGTAAAGTCTTGTTCATAGTGTAAAGTACGCCACATTTATGAATGAGAGGCTATAAGATGCTTAGGAATTCCACTTCTTCATTTTTCTTAAGTCGTGCGATAGAGTTTAACTTTATAGGGTCTTTCTTCTAATCATTATCCAGTGGCCTACAGGACATGACTATTCAAGGAGCTTTCACTGGTGGATTTGAAGAAGACAATGTTGATCAAGGAGCTCCTCCTCAAGCTCCTCAAGTTTCGGTTGACTTAATGTCTAATGAGAAGATTAGGTATGGTTTTCAATTGTTGACTCAAGTTGGGATAGAAACTCCAGAATTATATGGGTCAAAGATGGAGGAAGATCATCAAGAGTTCATAGATGAGATCTCTAAGGTGTTGAATTTTATGGGAGTGACTCCGGTAGAAAAGGCGGAATTGGGCACTTATCAATTGAATGATGTTGCTCAACTTTGGTTTAACCAATGGAAAGAAGCAAGGCCAGTGGAAGCGGGTCCCATGGAATATGAAAGATTTAAGAATGAGTTTCTTGATAGATTTTTCCTTTTAGAGATGAGAGAGGCTAAGATACTTGAGTTTATTAACCTTCGCCAAGGTAGGATGAGTGTTGAGGAGTATGCTCGGATATTCACTAGGCTTTCAAGATATTCTCCATCCATAGTGGCTGACCCTGGGATGAAGATGAGTAAGTTCGTTTCAGGTGTGTTCGACTTGATAGCAAAATAATGTAGTATGGTTATGCTTGAGAATGATATGAATATTGATTGTCTTGTGATTCATGCTCAATGGTTTGAAAAGGAAAAACTTGAAAAGAGCCTAGAGGAACAAAGAGGTATAGGCTTGATGATGATAATTCCTCTCAAGAAAGGTTATATGGACAAAGCTCTTCTAAGGTTCCCCCAAGGATTAACCAAAAGAGGGTGTCTACCCCTAAGTCTCTAGGAGTGAGGGGTAGTGAATCTTATGTAATTAAGCCTACTTGTGATAAGTGTGGAAAAAGGCATGATGGTAAGTGTCTAGCCAATATGAAGGGCTGCTACGGTTGTGGTAATATTGGTCACAAAATAAGGGATTGCCCGGTGCTTAAGACTAAAGGAAGAGAGAGAGGAAGCAAGCTCCTCCAAGTGGTTCGGGTACTAGTGCTCCAAGGTAAGGTAAGTTCTATACAATCCGGTCTAGAAATAATTAAGAAGGCTCTCCGGATGTAAGCACTGGTATGTTGATAGTTTTATATTAATGTAAATGTTTGACTAGATTCTGACGCCACTTATTAGACTTTGATATTGTCCTTAGTATGAATGGGCTTCATTGTTGTTTCATGATTGATGGTAGAACCCTACTTGGCCATTTTGAGTTTTGGGTAGGTTGGAAGGTTTGATGAATAGGGTGTCTATGTAATGCCTAGATGTGGTGACTGAGTAGACTCCCCTAAAAAAAGGGTAGAAGTGTAATTCGCCATGGTATAGAATCGTCTTGAGTGATGGATGTGAAAACTTAGTGACGACTTGCTCCGACCTTAGACCTGGAAGAAATGATGCTTAGAAGAGTCTGTATAGGCTCACTCCCAAGGGGGAGATGATGTGCTTAGATAGCAAGGTCGTTGAGTATTCTTGATGGTTATGTTTTAGTTGGCTTGGAATTCTCACCTTGAGAGGTGTACTAAGTTTGGGAAGTTGAGTCCCAATTTTGTAGGCTCATATGAGATCTTGAGTGGAGTTAGTAAAGTTAGGATTGGTTGAAAAAAGTGGTACTTGAGGATTTTAGTAGGGGCTTTCCTCCCAAAGGGGAGATGGTATGCTTAGAAAGCAAGACTTGTTGAGACTACCGATATCCTCATCTCTTTCTTCTATTCTTATTCTAGCTTGAGACAAAGAGTTCCTTGTGACTTGTTTCATGATTTGGAGTCATGTGTGATTTATGTGTTTCCATGATCTCCTTATGTTATGCATGTTCTTGAGAAATTCATGTTTAGTAGTAAAATGAGCTTTCATGATTTATGTGTTCCACATGTTATTGTGCATTTTAGTATGATGTTGCATATCTGACTTCACGAAATGAGTTGATGAACATGTTTTATTATGTTTTTGATGAAATTACATATTGGCTCCATAGTGTTGTGTTGAGCACGCTTTTAGTTGGAGAAGGTAGTTCATCCTATGAATATGAGAAATGTTGAATTCCATGCATATTGGGTTGATAAATGTAGTTCATACATCCTTATGTTGCATTGATTATGATTGACATGGAGTAGAAATATTCTCCTTTGAGTTGTACATTATTTTGACGTTTCATGCATGATGGGCTGCCAGTCTTGACTTTTTAATTCAGTAATGTGTCTAGATCGTCATTCGAGGAAGGATGTTTCCCAAGGGGGAGATAATGTAACACTCCGAAAAACGAGTAAACTAAGATAGAGCCTAATGTGTAAACTAGTAGCCTAATTGGGGTTTAACGTAAAGGTTAGAGTCATAAAATAACCTCCGGTATTCAATATAAGTGTTTTTGGGTGTAGACATCAAGGTGCGACCCCCTAAGGACCAACCAAGGGTCCTTGAAGAGGACCTTGAGACAACCCAAAGAGCTGTCAAACGACAGCTTACCCATGAAGGGAATTCACGATCCGTGGATAGACCCACGCCCCGTAAGTGGGGGTCGTTGGTCAAGGCTGGACGTTCCCCTATTTTGTAGCCCTAGACCATCACCCACATTTGACCAGAACGGTCCGTGGACCCACCCACGGTCCGTGGGTGAGGCCTCGTGGGTGAAGACAGTTTTTGGTCTTTAGTTATTAAATTGGGGGTTAAGGGATAAGCTTAGGATTAATTAATTAACTAAGTAGGGTCGTTTTAATACTAATTAGGCTACCTATATAAACCCAATAGACCTTTACACTAGTCAATTAATTCATTCTTTCAAGACCCCAAAATAAACTCATTCCCTCCCAAATATTTCTCTCACTAAAACCTCCATTGGAGAAAAAGAAGAAGTTGAAGTCTAGGGTTCAAGGACTCATCTTTTCTACCCAAATTCGTGAAGAATCTTCAATAAGGTATGGTAGTTTTTCATCTATGGTTAGACTTCACCCATAGAGTCCTTTCAAAACTCAATTTCACAACTTGAAATTCCCCAAAAAACTAGGGTTTCACTCCAAGTCATGGATTCCCTTTCAAAAACAATTTCAATGATTTAATTGCTTTATATTATGATCAAATTGATGAATTGCTACTGTTTTAAGATAAATTCTTCAAGAATCCATGAATTCCATATTTTTCCCAAAATGGATCTTAAATGTGAGGATTATTATATGTTGATCCAATTGAATGGATAATGGTTGTTTATGGTGTAATTACATGATTTTAGCATGATTATATATGTATTCTTGATTAACCTAAGATTCTAGAGTGAAATTGATATAGTCTAGTGTTATGTCATGAAAGAGGCAAATTGAGGGTTTCGATGTGACCTTCTAAGATTGATGAACTTCTTATGAATTGCCTTAGATTAGATGACCTAGATATGAATTGATTATAAGTAAAGCTTGT
>JAJONQ010053978.1:0-10279 GCA_036250385.1 Solanum microdontum
TATTTCGTTTTTATTCAATGAATTTCTTTTTATTCTTTTTATCATATTTTCCCATACATTTTTTCACGTTGTTTCTAATTTTTTATTCTAATTTTTCCTTTCTTCCGCTTCTCTCGCTTTTCACTTCCTGTTTTTTTTTCTTCTTTTTTTTTCTTTCTCCAATTAAATCCTAAATAGAATTCATTCCTTCTCTAAAAATGTATACTTAATAATCTATATTAAAGCAAGAATCATCCCAAGCTTATTCTAGAGGTAAAACTACTCAATCGAAAGTAAATAGCATAAAAAGAACGAAAACATATTTTACGCATCCAACTACTTAACTTTCGAAGGAAAATAATCAGTTGACATGACTACATTATAGCATTATTATAACTAAGACAGAAAGGCAAATAACATTCTTGAAGTAAACACTGAAATATATATATTTAGGAAAAGAAAGAAAATTAAAGATTAAAAAAAAATGTTGACAAACTACTGTAATATTGCTAACAAATTGTGAACTATATGCCACCAAAGGTTTCAATGAACCAAAAAATAAAATAAGAGTAAAATAAAAGTGAAATCCTATGATATTATAGATTATTACACATATTGTGCTCGACCATTCGATAAGTTGGAACATTGTTTGTTAAGTTAACTACCAACTCCATGTCACTAAGGTTTACGTATTCATTGAGCGAAATAAAATAACACGAATCAACTAATAAGCTCTTTTAAAACAAAAAGAAACAAAAACATAAAGTTCAAAGAAAATGAATATATCAAATTTACACGACACATAAAAGTAAGAGGTAGAGCAAATCTTATATGTATTTGGCTGGAAAAAAAACAAGAAAATATAGTATCACAATTTTTATTTTTATGCTAATGTGAAGATACAAGAAAAGGAGGTCAGTTGTTACCTCTTACGGAAATTTTCACACAAAAGAAACAACTGTTGCAATATACTGATTTCCAAAGTTAATAATTATAAATTAACTTTAAAGAGCCATGAATCTGAAACCGCAAACAAAACCTCAAATTATAACTTAATTCTCAGAATAAAATTCACTTTTCGTCTCTTTTTCTCTTCTCTCTACTCATTTCTCTATCTGTGTACTTTTGTATTTTCCTATGTCGCTTGTCCTCCTTTTTTTTTCTACGTAGGTTGCTGGTTATATAGCAGTGGGGGGTTGGTTCTTTTCTAAAAGGAAGAAAAAAAACGTGAGGAAGTGGAGAGACGTCTGGGAGTGGGAGGTGTTGGTTGAGGTTTTAAAGGAATACGTGATGTGAGGGAGTTCGGTGGGTGTTTTAGTTAATTTGGTATCTGTTGTATGTATGCTGCTACGTGAATGGAGGAATTCTGGTAGCATATGATATGTTTTTGGGTTGTTTTAGGTTTTGGTGGTTTAGGTGGTTTAGGTTAATGGTTTTTGGGTAGTCTAGGTTTTTTAATATATAATATAATATACTATGATATAATATAATATAATATAATATGGTATTATATGATATAATATAACTATTTTTTGAACAACTAAAAATATGAGAAACATTTTAAATAACTAATAAAAAATATATCATTAAGAAACAGTAAATTTATTTAAATTAAAGGAATACATATATTTTTTGTGACTTTATTTTTTGTTGTTTCAAATCTTTTAAAGTAAAGTTAATAAAATAAGGTAAAAGTCAAAATATTCAATTTAGATTTTTATAAAATATTTAAGCTCTAAAAATGGTGTAAAACTTAAGTTTGGTAAAAAATTACGTGTCTGCAGTTTGCCCCTCTTTGACTAGAAACACAAAGAGTTTTCAGACAATGAAATAGACAACGTAACAAGTTTTGACCAGACTCTTAGTCGAAAAGAAAAATATGCAGCTGAGTCCTAGTTTTGGACATCCTACATATCCCAGGTTATAAGGGAATCGGTCACGTGTAGTTCAAGGAGATGAAATGATGTGTTGGAAGTCAAGTGAGGTCCCCTCGAGGCTCCAGTTCGCGACTCCTATTGTTATATGAATATAAAAGACAAAAATTTAAAGGAAATACAAGTACAAGATCTTATCAATGTAGCTTCTCTTGAACCTTGACTTGAGTCTTCATGCTTCTTGAGTTATGAGATATTGATTTTCATCTCAAATGAGTTCAACGGTAAATGCCTTTCTCCGGGTAGGTTCCTTTTACTCGTACTTGGATATAGATTGTGTTTTTTTTAAGAATGAGCTCATGCTTCTTCAATTGAAATTGAGCTTGAAAGTTAGACTCTTTTTCAAAAAAGATCCTGAGCTTGAAGCGTGGATTGACCTCATTCTACCTGGATTGCTGAAATTAAAATAGATAAAGAAATAACACAAAAATTTTGCCCCAATTTATATCAAAGAAAATTTTGTGCAAGAAATAAAAGATGGTGCTTAGCTTTGAATCGAGACTTTGAATGACTCAAGCTTTTTTGTGATGTAGTCTTTAGAGGGCTTATGCATGTTTACCCCAACTCCATTCCTTATGATGAACCAGTTAAACTAAATTGTGCTGGTCTAGTCCCATTATCCAGGAGGGTCCTGCTAGTCCCATTATCCAGGAGAATCCTGCTAATCCCATTATCCAGGAGGGTCCTGCTAGTCCCATTATCTAGGAGGGTCCTGCTACTCCCATTATCCAGGAGGGTCCTGCTACTCCCATTATCCAAGAGGGTCATGCTAATCCCATTATCCAGGACGGTCCTGCTAGTCCCATTATCCAGGGGGGTCCTGCTAGTCCCATTATCCAGGGGAGTCCTGATAATCCCTTTATCCAGGGGGTCCTGTTAATCCCATTATCCCGGAGGGTCTTGCTAATCCCATTATCCAGGAGGGTCCTGCTACTCCCATTATCCAGGAAGGTCCTGATGATCACATTATCTAGGAGGGTCCTGCTAACCCCATTATCCAGGAGGGTCCTGGTTGTTCCATTATCCAAGAGGGTCCTGCTAATACATTCAGTAAACTAATAATACAAACAAAACATTGGCCCCAGTATGGACCATAATTTTTATAATAATTTTTTTTATGAGTGTTATCTAAATTATTTGCGGAACATTCAAGAAAAGTTGATTCAATCTCTCAGGTAATTGTTATTTTGATATATATATTGACCAACTTCCCTGTAATGGCGCTCCACAAATCTTTATTGCAATGTTGTTATTTTCCTCTTTGCAGACTAAATTGAATATCTAGGTTTTTCATATCTTTCATCTTGAAATAACTTGGACCCCTGCTACAACAAAGAAAATTCGTGAGTTTAAAAATGTGGTGGTTGGTTTGCCATTATGCCTTTTGACGAGGATTGCTCAAGTACTTGTCATGTTATACTTATTTCAAAATGACCAGTGCTCGTTATTGATTGACAACATTTTCACCCAAATTTTGTTTACTTTGAGGGACTTAAATCCAATATCTGCCTTTGTTTCACGATACTCATTGTTTAGCCTTCATTAAATCATGTACTTCTTCTGAATCCAAAACTTATTGGCAAATGATAACTCATTGGCCTGATGTTTTGCCTTGTACAAATCCAGAGTTGGTAGCAAGTCTTGAAATCCTTTCTCGCCTTGCCTTCTTGACCTATCTCAAATCAAGGACATATGAAGCAAAGTGATGAATAGTGGAAGAAAAATATATACTACACAATAATAGAAGAAAATGATTCGAAGAAGAATCTCTTTTAGAGAGGGGAAGAAAGAAAACTTATCTGAGTGTGGTAGCCGACTCTACTGATCATGACATGCAATTTGAATTGATTACCCGATTTGTCCATCCAATTATTCATCACCCATTGTTGATCCTCTAATTTTTTATGTGGGGTCTCAACCTTTAATGAAGTCATAACCAGTTTCAAACCCTTATTCGCCTTATGATGTCCATGAGGGTTTTTGCCACTAAGACTCTTTCATTTTGATTCATTCAACTCACATTCGTCTTATGGTGCCCGTTAGGGTTTTCACCAACAAAACTCTCTCATTTTTATTTCTCTCAACTCACATTTGCCTTATGATGCCCAGTTAGGGTTTTCACCAATAAAACTCTCTCTTATTTTTTTATTATTTTTTTTTCACAACTCACTTTCGCCTTACGATGCCCACTTAGGGTCTTCACCAATAAGACTCTCTCATTTTTTATTTCATCATCATTTTATTCATAAAAAGGAGTATGGTGTCATCGTTCATACCATTAGCATACTTACTCTTGATATTTCAAAGGTTGATCCAAAGGTCCTTTTTTGATTGAAACACGATTTTTTCGAGAAGGTAAGAAAGAAATGATAGTGTAAATACGACTTCAAATGATGGGGTTGGCTTTAGTTTCGGGATAGAAAGAAATAAAACAAAAATAAAAGGAAACGACTTTTGCCCCAGTCTTTTGCAATGTGGAATTTTGAATTTTTTATTTGGTTGGACCGAACCCCAACACCAGGGTTGCCTACGTATCTTGCCAAAACAAGAATCAAGTCAAACGTAGTTCGGGATAGTTTTTTTTTTTTTTGAAGAACCGAGGAAGTGGAAGGGCCAAGGAAGTAAATTAGATCTCAACGAGGGTAGCAATATGTGACTTAATACGTAGACACATAACCAAGAATTCCTATTACATCAATCTTCAAGATGTCAAGTCTAAACATGAGGGTTTCTAATATCAAAAAATTAAATCATATATAATATTTTTCACAGCATCAGTATTGATGACCATTTCTGTAATTTGCCTTCTATATCTACTAAGTAAAGAGCACCATTGGATAATACCTTCTTTACAATGAATGGTCCTTTCCAATTTGGAGAAAATTTGCATTTGACTTCGGCCTAGTGTGGCAGAATGCGTCTCAATACTAATTGACCCTCTTCGAAACGTCTGGGATGCACCTTTTTATTGTATGCTCATGCCATTCCTTTCTGATACAACTGTCCATGGCATACTGATGTCAATCGCTTCTCATCAATCAAAGTTAATTGCTCCAACCGTGTTATGATCCACTCATCATCATCAATTTCAGCCTCCACAACAATTTGTAGGGATGGAGTCTCAACCTCTGCAGGTATAACTGCCTCAGTCCCATATACCAGCGAATAGGGGGTGGCACCAACTGACGTACGAACTGTAGTGCGATAACCTAACAAAGCAAAAGGTAACTTTTCATGCCATTGTCGAGAACCTTGCACCATTTTACGAAGTATCTTTTTTATATTTTTGTTAGCAGCTTCTACAACCCCATTTGCTTTTGGGCGATACGGAGTTGAATTTTGATGTTCAATCTTAAATTGATGACATACCTCTTGCATTAAACGACTGTTAAGATTTGCAGCATTATCGGTAATAATTACTTTTGGAATACCGAATCGACAGATGATGTTGAAATGAATGAAATCCACTACGACCTTCTTGGTCACTGACTTGAAAGTTACTGCTTCCACCCACTTTGTAAAATAATCAATGGCCACCAGGATGAACCTATGACCATTCAATGCTTTTGGTTATATTGGTCCAATCACGTCCATTCCCCATGCCACGAAAGGCCATGGAGCAGACATCGCATGCAACTCGGAGGGAGGAGAATGTATCAAATCACCGTGTATTTGACATTCATGACATTTGCGAACAAATCGTATGGAATCCCGCTCCATGGTGAGCCAATAATAACCTGCTCGCAGTATCTTCTTTGCCAGAACATATCCATTCACGTGAGGTCCACAAACTCCTGAGTGTACTTCAATCATGATTATTAAGGCCTCTTTAGAATTTACACATCTTAGAAGACCCAAGTCATGAGTCTTTTTGTACAAGATTCCTCCACTTAAGAAAAAACTGCTAGCTAGCTGTCGAATAGTCCTTTTTTTATTACTAGTGGCGTTAGTAGGACATTCTCCTACTGAAGATACGTTTTAATATCATGGAACCAAGGTTTACCGTCAAATTCTTCCTCCACCATGTTGCAATAAGCATGTTGATCACGAATCTGTATGTACAAAGGGTCGATATGAGCTTTGTCAGGATGTCGGAGCATCGAAGATAAAGTTGCCAACGCATCAGCAATCTCATTATGAACTCTAGGAATGCTTCTAAACTTTATTGACACAAACCGTCGGCAAAGGTCTTGTAAACAATGTTGATATGGTATGAGATTTGGGTCACGAGTCTCCCATTCTCCTTGAATTTGATGGACTAGTAAGTCTGAGTCTCCTAGCACTATAACTCTTGGATGCCTATATCAGTAGCTAACCTCAAACCCAAGATGCAAGCCTTATACTCTGACATATTATTGGTACAATAGAATCTAAGTTGGGTTGTTATAGGGAAATATTCTCCTGATTCAGACATAAGAACTGCTCCTATCCCAATTCCCTTCTTGTTAGAGGCACCGTCAAAGAACAACTTCCATCCTTGATCCTTATCGTGAATAACTTCATCAATACATGACACTTCTTCGTCCAGAAAGTAGGTCTTAAGCGGTTCATATTCATCATCAATAGGGTTCTCTGCCAAATGATCTGTCAATGCTTGAGCCTTCATTGCGGTCCGCGTCACATAAATAATATCAAACTCTGTGAGTAATATTTGCCATTTCGCAAGCCTGCCCATAGTCATGGGCTTTTGAAAAATGTATTTTAACGGATCCATACGAGAAATGAGATAAGTAGTATAGGATGAAAGATAATGCTTAAACTTCTGTGCTACCCAAGTTAGGGCACAACACGTTCTTTCAAGAAGGGTTTACTTTGATTCATAAATGGTAAATTTCTTGCTCAGGTAATAAATGGCCTGCTCTTTCTTCCTAGTGCCATCATGCTGACCTAATACACAGCCAAAAGAATTATCCAGTACTGACATATATAATATCAATGGTCTGCCCGGCTCGGGAGGAACCAACACAGGAGGATTCGATAAGTAATTCTTAATTCTTTCAAAAGCCTCTCGACATTTTTTAGTCCATTCGATTGTGGCATTCTTTTTTAACAACTTAAAAATGGGCTCACAAGTTGTTGTGAGTTGAGCAATGAATCTACTGATGTAGTTTAACCTTCCTAGAAGGCTCATAACCTCAGTTTTGTTCTTTGGAGGTGGCAATTCCTGAATGGCTTTTATTTTTGAAGGATCTAACTTGATACCTCGTCGACTGACTATAGACCCCAAAAGCTTTCCTGATGGTACTCCAAATACACATTTTGTCTGATTAAGCTTGAGATTATACCTGTGGAGCCTTTCGAAGAATCTTCTTAAGTCTTGCACATGATTTGACTACTTTTTTGATTTAATGATCACATCATCCACATAAACTTTGATTTCTTTATGCATCATATCATGAAACATGGTTTTCATTTCCCTCATATACGTTGGCCCCGCATTTTTTAACCCAAAAGGAATAACCCGATAACAATATGTACCCCATGGAGTGATAAAAAATGTTTTTTCTGCATCTTCATCATCCATAATAATCTGATGGTAACCCGCATAGCAATGCACAAAAGATGCAATCTCATGTTTAGAACAATTATCCAACAAAATATGAATGTTGGGCAAAGGAACGTCATCTTTTGGACTTGCTTTGTTCAAATCACGATAATCAACACACATTCGAACTTTGCCGTCTTTCTTAGGGACAGGTACGATGTTGGCTAACCAAGAAGGATATTGAGCGACTCGAATGACTTTGGCCTCAAGTTGTTTTGTGATTTCCTCTTTAATTATTACACTCACATCAGTTTTAAGCTTTCTCAACTTTTGCTTTACTGGAGGGAACCTAGGATCAATCGGCAACTTGTGGACCACCATGTCAATGCTTAATCAAGGCATGTCATCATAAGATGACGCAAAAACATCATTGTAATAAAAAAGAGCCTGAATTATATCCTCCTTTTGATGTCGAGTATGTACGCTTATCTTAGTCTCCTTAATATTCTCATGATCCCCTAAATTTATCGTCTCAGTTTCACTCATGTTTGGGTTTGATTTATTCTCAAAATGTTTGAAATCTGTGCTTACTTCTTCAAATACTTCGTCTTCATCATATTCAATTCTTGACTAATTATTTTAGGATCAGGTCGAGGATTAGATTGGATTTTAAGATCTGGCGAAAAATTATGCATGCATGTCATATCTCTAGAATCAACATAGAAAGAACTGTATAGAAGAAAACAAATAAATATATTAGACTGAAATAAAAACACCATTACATCCTATTGAAAAGGAAAATAGAGAGTTTGAAATAAAACAACAAGACAAAATCCAAATTACAACCCTTGAATAAATCGGATGGCAGAAAGAAAAACAAGACAAACTACCAAGACTCATTCTTAACGGGGAGAGGAGTGGCCTCCCAATTGTTCAGCTGGACGTCAGTACTAATGAATAGCACATCGCTGTCACTAGTGCCTTCTCCGAGTTCAACCATATCAGCCTCGACAAATAAATCTTGAAAATAGTTGATCAGTTCTTCGTTAACCTCCAGAACTGGCTCTGGAAGTGGTGACTTAGAAGATTCTGTTGTGCGGGCTTTAATGAAAGATTTGTATATGGGTGGTATAGGCTTGTTAAGTGACCTTACATCTCTCTTCTTCTTCTTGGCCTTCATTTTATCCTCGACTATGGGCTCGTATCCTAAGCCAAAAGTACAAGGCTCTTTCATGGATTCACCGTATAAGCTCTCCTTTGCAAGAAGATCCCCAAGCCTTTACCCAGTTAAAACCCATGCTTCAGCATCTCATTTACCATCATCACGGACGCCATGGGCAAGTGTGGTTTTGAAATGAGACTCCCCTTGAGGATATGCTCAACAACCACTACCTCAAAAGCTTGATAAACCAGTGCCTCATTCTCATTATTTGCCTTGACAAAAGGGAGGGAAACATCTTTGTAGACTGACAGATCTCCCTCACCATGAACAATCACTTCTTGCCGGTCGTATTCAAACTTAATCATTTGATGCAACGTAGAGGGGACTGCCCCAGCCCTATGCTCCCATGGTCTCCCTAATAACAGATTGTAGGATGCGTTGATATTCAACACTTGAAAATTCATAGTGAAATTGACAGGCCCTATTATTAGTACGAGCTCTATCTCACCAATGGCATCTGTTTTAGACCTATCAAAAGCTCTAACACATACGTTGTTGGGTCGTACCCTTTCAGCACTAACATTCAATTTTTGTAGAGTTGACAAAGGACAAATATTTGCCCCAGATCCTCCATCAATTAGAAATTGAGTGACATATGAAAGATCATACTTTACAGTGATATGGAGGCCTTGGTTATGTCCCGTGCCTTCCACCGGTAGTTCATCATCTGAAAAGGTGATTCGGTTTACCTCAAAAATTCTCCCAGCAATCTTCTCTAACTGACTTACTATAACTTCATTAGGAACATGTGCTTCATTCAAAATATTCATTATAGCTTTACGATGTTCATCTGAATGTATCAACAAAGACAATAAAGAGATTTGGGCTGGAGTTTTCCTTAGTTGTTCCACGATGGAATAGTCTAACAATTTCATCTTTCTTAAGAGCTCCTCTGCTTCTTCTTCAGTGACTGGGCTTTTAACTTGCATTTGGTCATTTTTAGTTTTTCTTAATTCAGCCAGGGTATAACATCTTCCCGAAAGGGTCATTCCGCCTACTTCTTCATTGACTTCTTTCCCATTGTATGTCACGACGGTGGGCTCATAATTCCAAGGTACAGCCTTGGGGTTAGTCATTGAAATTTGGGACACTGGCCTAATGATCACAAGTGAAATATAGGCTCCTTGCACGATCAAGATAGGCTTGCTTGGCCCTCTTGGAACAACCAATCTTGCCTCTCTCGTGCCCAAGCATCTTCAAATGCTCCTTTCACAGTTAGAATGGGTGTGTTTGATGGGCTCAACCTTTCCGACGTCCTTTCTACACCTGAAGGCACCGCTTTTATCAAGTCAACAACATTTGCCAAATTCTCCATGCCAGTTCCAACTTTAAGAATCGACTTGTATGGGACTGCAACTTCTTCGCAACCATTCATCATTTCTAACATATTTGTTACAGTATGCCTGGGCAGTGGATTTTGATTGATGTTTGGTCCAGTTGGGCTTTCAACTATAATTCGATGAGTATCGATCAAATCTTTAATTGCCCTTTTCAAGTACCAGCACCTCTCTATGTTGTTGTCACGAGCCAAGCCTAGGGCCTAGACGTGACATGGCGAATGAGGAACCCGAAGGAACCCCAAACAAGCCTCTCAAACTTGTCATCACACTTCATCGGTCGCGGAAGTACATTCAACATTAATTAGCGGGAAATAGGGAC
>JAJONQ010053979.1:0-10914 GCA_036250385.1 Solanum microdontum
TTTTGGGCCAACCTTACTTGTACCATCATCACGAGGCCTCTTCCGACTCTTCTCAATTTGACTTAACAAGGTTAAACTTGATGGTGGAGTAGGCGCAGATCTATGCTCCTCAATACCATTAAAAGACTTTTTGTTGTATCTATATTTGTGATCATATGGCAAAAATCGACGATGTCCTATAAAACAATTTTTTCTACCAAACTTTAGCCACATAGAATCTGTTTCATAATTACATGATGTACAAGCAAGTGATGTATATGTATTCCACCCAGACAAGTTGTCAAGACCTGGAAAATCACTTATGGTCCACATCAATGCAGCACGCAATTGAAACATTTCATTAGTTGGGGAATCATAAGCATTTACACCATCCCACAGTCGTTTTAACTCAGCAATTAAAGGTTGCTAGTAAACATCAATGCTATTTCCAGGCATTTTAGGACCAGGAATTATCATCGACATAATAAGAGAAGATTGTTTCATAAAACACCATGAAGGATAATTATAGATATACAACATCACAGGCCAAATGCTTACACTGGAACTTAGATTTCCAAATGGATTGAAACCATCTGTAGCTAAAGCAAATCGCACATTACGAGTCTCCGAAGCAAAGTCTGGATAGAATGAATCAAAATGTTTCCACGCTTTGCCATCTCTTGGATGTCGTAATAACCCATCTGGATTAGTTTCTGTAGCATACCACTTCAAAAGTTCTGATGTTTTAGAGCACATGTATAGCCTTTTCAGTCTAGGTATAAGTGGAAAGTACCGCAACACTTTCGCTGGCTTTGATTTCTTTCTATGTTGGTCATCAATTACAACATTTACACCAATATCATTTTTGTTTGACATATACCTGGAAGTATTGCAGACCTTGCATTTATCTCAACTCTCATCCTCTGATGATCCCCAATATAACATATAATGATTCGGACATACATCAATCTTATCGTAGCCCAAACCTAACTTCTTAATCATTTTTTTTTACTCATAAAATGATGATGGTAGTTTCGCATGGGGAAACACATCTTTTAAAAGATCAAGAATCATTGAAAATGTTTTCTCTGTTGCACCACATAATACCTTAATATGATAAAAACAAACAATGAATGATAACTTACTATATTTTGTACAACCATCATAAAGTTCTTGATTCCCATCCTCCAACAACTTCTTAATTTTCTCTCTCTCTTCTTGACTCCTACCTTTAAAACCTCTAGAATTGTCATTATTTAGTAGATCTGATGGACCTGAATCTTGAAATTCATTATTGTGAAAGACACCAAAAATACCATTCAGCATATCATGCATAGGATATTGTCTAGCCAACTCATTTTGTACTCGGAATAATGATTATACACTGGATTGACCATGTTTTTCTCCATGCATATGCCAACACGTGTACTTTTTTGGAAACCCCCTTTGAAGTAGATGACTAAATACTTCAGCTCTATTGCGCATAACAGAAAATCCACATATAATACAAGGACAAAAAAAATTTCCATCAAAAGACACATTTGAAAAGGCAAATTCCAAAACTTGAACTACACCATCCGAGAATTCTTTCAATTTAATTGGACTCTCAATCCAACTCTTGTCAATCATGTTGGAATGAAGCTGATTAAGATACGAACAAACAAAAAATAGAACAAAGTTTTATATAAACTTAAGTGGGAAACTTTCCAGTGAAAAAAGCTAAAAACAAGTCAGAATCTTGCAACCTATCACAAATTTACAAAAATGTGAAGCACAATTCATCTGATTAGATAAAAGTTAAATAGAAACAAAATATGAAGCCCTTCAAAGATTAAATCAACTGAAAAATAGACAATCTTTTGTCCAAATTCAACAAAACCATTTTCCAAATCTACAAATCTACATAAATCCATATAAATACACATCACTCACCTCATCAAAGTGAGGAAAAACTGTGATTTATTTAATCTTTTCTCCACAAATTTGTCACCTCTTCCATTAGGGTAAATAAAAAATTAAAATAAACATAAAAAATTTGATAAAGACAATCGAAGTTTGAAGAATCTGTGTACTTGGACTCAAAGTTTCTACCTGCACTCAAATAGGAAAAGACGCGCTGCCGTATTTTTCGCTGCTGCGATTTGATTTTGGAGGAGATGTGCTGCTCCTATTTTGTGAGAATTTGGGGTAAATTTGGGACGTGCTGCTCCTTTTTTCTTTTCCTTTTGATTAATAAACAATAAAATATTGAAATTAATGAGGGAAAATGAAAAAAAGGGAGGGAGATTATACCCACGTGATTTTACCACAATATTTTAGCGATAATTTTTAATACGTAGGAAATTTTTTGTTTTAATGTTAATTTAGCCACGGTTTATACAACCGTGGGCAATAAGTGTATTTTTGGTAGTGTCATATCTAATTGAATACCACCACATAACTTAACACTAATAAAATTGTAACGACCTGATTCAGTCGTTAGAGAAAAGCCAATGGGGAAAAAATTGGAGTCAGAAAACTTTTTGGTAATAATTTGGGATTTCCTAGCCTAGTCCAGATTTGGACGAAATCAGAGTCTTTGAGGTATAGGGAAATATGGTAACAATAGGGTGACTTATTTATAATTTTGATTACATGAGTAGTTAGATAAGTCGTTAGGGAATCTATACGACTTTACAAAATTGAATTCGGGTGAATAGAACACCCGAAATCAATCTTAGCGTGAACGATATTTTCTGAGTGTCGTTGGTTAAATGTGTGTTGTGAAATGAAGGTCTTGGAATTATGAAAATAACTCACTGGTTTCGTGCAAGCCGCTGGGGCAGGATTTCTACCTCCAGGGCGGGGCCGCTGTAGTGGGGTGGGTGCCGTTGTGGAGGGCCAAACGCGACTTAAGTTGTAAATAAACACAAAACATCTTTATTCTGCACTTTGAGAGCTAAGGAACGACCCCAGATGAGTTCTTGACCATTTTTCACCATTCTTGAGGCTAAAGGTAAGGTTTTAACTCTCCAAATCCATTTTTCGATTCGTAAAACATAGTTTCTTAGGTAATTATCATTGGGAAAAGGTTTTGATATGAAATTAATGGTGAAAAAATCCCTAATATAGGTATGGGGATCAAGGTTTGACCTAGGGTTAATATTATTGATTATGATTCGGGTAATTGGGTCTTGATTATTGATCCTTGCGTATAAATTGTTGTTTGTAGACCTAGAACAAGCAGAAAGAATCTGAAAAGGGAAGATACAAGTGCCTTAGGGGATTCAAGCTTGGATTCGAGGTAGGTGATAATTGTGATTTCATGTTAGTGTGATATATGTTTGTAATTGCTTTATTATAATACATGTATGTATGCGAAGGTTGCATTATTGATCACTCTAATCGTACATGAGGATAATTGAATAATTGTATGCCATGAATCACCTTTTGTTGTATGATTGTGAGAATATACATTGTGATTGTGGTTTGTTGAATGAGCGGGTGTCATGATCCGACACACTAACTTGGATCAGTTGCCACGTTCCGGCATAAATATGGGATCGGTTGCCAAGTTTCGGCATAAACATTGGAACACGTACCACATTTCGGTATGCTAACAGTTTGGGTGTGAGTTCCATGAGAAGACCATTGAATTGGGTTTCGTGAGAGGACCATTGAATGTGTTGTGTATCTACTTGTGATGATTTCGTTCATATCTAATGATGATTGATATTGGAAGATGGTATGTTGCTCTAAATTGATTTAACTGTGATATGTGAGAATCGTGAAACTGTTCGTTGTTCGTAATAGTTGACTAATTTTGTATTGTTTGGTATATGCTTGTTTTATAATGTTGTGGTTACTTGCATGTGTTTCACTTATTGGGATAGCCGCGTGATCCTACTAATACATTGTGGTTGTGTACTGATACTGCATTTGCTTGTTCTTTGTTGTGAGTACAGGGCATCTTTAGGCGGGTATTGATAAACCTCAACTAGGTGACTATTGAGCGTGACCGGATTCAAGGGTAAGCCAGTTCTTTCAAGCTGCCATGGATCTCTTTTGTTTAAGTCCACTCTTTTCGGACTTAGACTTTTGTTTAAGGTGTTTGTTTAGTTTCGGGGTTGTACCCCTTGTTCTTAGACTTGTCGTTAGTAGAGTTTTGATACAATGACTTTCAGGTTCTAGGGATTGAATTTCCGCATTAGTTTGATTAGTTAATTGTTTAAACCTTTGGAGTTTATGGGTGTTTTATTTAAAAAGAGAAAACGATGGGTTATAAAGTGTCGCCACTTAATTTTTAAAGAAAAATCACGAAAACTATTTTTTTTCAAAAGATTAAAACAGAAATCTAATGAAAATATTAAAAGGGGTTCGAGGTTCTTATTAGCATTTCAGGAAGGGTTTGAAAGCACTCGAAATGTCCGCTAACACGCGATTATCCGATAATTAACTATTTGGCTAAAAATAAGTTGACTTATTTTCTAAACAATAAGTTGAGAGAATGAATAATTATGAAAGTTAAAACAATTTTAAGGGGGAAAAGGGGAAATATTGAGATATTATCTAAGTAAAATATTTAGAAGTAATTCAAGTAAGAAAATAAACACTTATTCAATTTTTAGGAAAATAAAAGTAATCGATTTAAAGTGGTTATCTTTAGGGGAATTGGTTTAGGGAACAACCTTAAAATTAAACAAACAAGTAAACAAGTGATAACAATCAAAATAAATAGGAGATGAAGAAGGGAAATTGGGTCCAAGACTGGTTCTATCCGCCTGAGCTAGCACTTGGGCCTAATATTTGTTTTGGGACCAAAGGCCCAATATTTAGTACATGTCCTAAACTAATCTTTGAAATTTGCTTCTTTTTGAGGCCCCAATTCTTGTCTCTTTGTACCTGTCTTAATAACTAACAAATAATAATAATTACAATAAAAGGGCTTAGGCCCAAAAATAACAAAATACAAGCTGAATTTCAAGGCCTTTAGCCCCATTTCCATTTTCGTATACACTAGTTGTATACTAGTGCATACGATTTCGTATATTAGCTCCAAACACCTGTACATATCAATTTTCAGCCTTGTAATGCTTCCAAATTACCTTGTTCCTCAATTTCAAAGGCTGACCGACTCGAAAGGAAAGGGTTTGAGCCTTTACGACTCTCTTGAAATGTGGAGAAAGGAAATAGGAGTTCATGATGAACTCGGGCAGATTTACATGCAAATAAAATGACAAAATGGTTAACATACAATTTGACCAGAACAAAACAAAGAATTCATAGAGAAACATGTTGGAAACCCATGATCATTTGAACTAGAGAATTAATATGATAACTAACAATATGCATATACAGTGATAAAAACTAACACAATCATTACCAAAGGATATAATGAATAACACTCTCATAATGAAAATTGAATAAAAAGAACCAACATTAAATCCTATTGATATTAATGACATATATAAACTAAAAAAAAAACATTATAATAAGTTAGAAAAAAAAAACAGTGAATGCATAGCAAGTGATCCCTAAATACTATTACAGAAATATAATACATAAGACCAAGAATAATAAAAATAAATGAGTGTATGGGATGCTACCAGCAGGCTATTGAAGCTTATAGAAAACACAACTTAATTAAGGATTAAGTAATTATATTCTCGACACAATGAGCTAAAGTAAAGCACAAGAAGCAAAACAACATATTATTCTAAAAGAAGAACACTTTAAAACTAGCAAATAATAGGCAAAAACATTCGAATAGAAGCAATTAGCAACGAACCCGCTCTAGGACTAGCAACAAAGCCGTTTTTTTCTTGACTCGAAATCGAAATGGGAGCAGGTTTGAAAAAGGATCTTAGAGTGTCTAGGGTTGGGCTAGGAGGGTCTCTTAACGCCTTCTTTTTTCTTCTCATCGGAGTTATTTCACAAAGACTTGCCAGGGTAAGGAAGAAGGGGGGAACAAGCACACTTGGAGAGCGCAGTACAACGGAGAGTTGTATGCTGCGTTCGGGAAGGATGAATCGCTCCCGAAAAGGTGAATGATGTACCACCTATACTTACCAAACGAATCAGGAATGGGGTACGAGGAGCATTCTATATGTTAACTGTGGCAAGTAAGTCTTTAAACTAAATCTGAAACATCATAGAAAGTGACTAGGACTTTGCATTTCAAAGAGATAATGCTGATATTTAGTTCATACTTGGTCATATTCCAAGAAAATAAGAACATATTTCTAACAACACAGAAATCTTAACGAAAATAGCTACTTATGCAAGATCAATATAGACATACAAAGGTTGAAAAGAAAGAGAAGCTGTAAATGAAGTAAGGGCGAGATTCTCACCTCTCTCTGGGCAGCGAACCGGAACAAACCAGCTTTGAATCGAGCGAGCTTAACACCACAAACGGGAACTTCAAGAAATTCGGCTAATTCCTCTGCAACCCACGAAGAACAAGAAAAAAAAAGATTTGTATCTAAACTGTATTTTCTGGATGATTCTTACAACTTTGAAAAAAAATTCTTTATATGATTTCTCTTGCCAACCTTTTTCAACTTTTTTTCCCAACTTTCTTCTAACTAAAGACCGAAAAGAAAAGAACTTAAATAGAGGGAGACTAGGGCTGATTTAAGGGGGAAAACGGGTGAGGAATTGGGTGAATTTGAAATTCAGAATTCAAATTCGTTCTTTAGAGGATAAGGCTGCCAGCTCGAATTGTACCAAACTTGTACAATCTCACAACGGACAACTGATGAGGGCCGCTTGATCTTGAGCCAAGGACGAAGAGGCAACGAGATTTCGACACCTAGATTATTCCCGTACGGAGAAGACAAGGGAGAGGAGAGGGTGACGACGCGACACGCGCGATTGGAGTGGGTTGCTGTGTCGAGTATTTGCTAGAGTTGGGTCGATTCCAGGGGCGGCTCAACGCAATCAGAGGCGTAAAGCGAAATTTCAACTAGAGGCCAAAAATCTAAATAAACTTCATATGCATTAATTTTTTTTAAAAAAAAAAAACTTACATTTTTAAATGCAAAGTATACTTAATATTTTTTTATAAATGATTTATTCGATTCCTTTTTCAATTATTAGCTTTAGATAAAATTTTATTAATTCAACGTTGAAAAACATTTTCTTACTCGGACAATTATTATATGAATTGTTAACATAGAATTTGATTCAAGAAGTTGATAATTTTGTATACCCCACATTTTACTATGCTTGTTGTAATGCTTGAAAATCTAAGAAGAATAGAAAACGAATTTACAATTCACTTTGTTCAACACTTTTCGACTATTGATTCATATTTTTGATTGAATATTACTCTAACTTATCAAAAATTTAAAGAAGAGAGTGTAAAAGGAGTTAAAAAGAATAAAATAATGTGAATATTAGCATAGAGAATGTAAGAAAATAAAACAATTTTTTTGATTTCTTCTATTTAAATGAGATTAAAGAGAATAAAATAATAATTGTTTTTAAAAATATATATTTTATTATAAATAATTAATCTTTTCTATAAAAAAAAACAACACATAATTTATTATTGTTAAAAAATTGAGGCCCCCTAAAATTGGGGCCTAAGGCCAATGCCTTATTCAAAGAAGCATAGAGCCGGCCCTGGTCGATTCCAGCTGGATTTGGAATTTGCTGGGAATTTTCGCTTCTGGAGAAGAAGAAAACGTACAACGGTCGTTTTTGGTGTCTTCGGTATTTGGTATTGTTGTTGTATTTGCTGGGTTCTGTTTTGGTATTGAGCTGGGAATTGAGTATTAAATTTGGCCCAATTTTAGTCTTAAACTTGACTGAAAAAAATGGGTTTAGGAGGAATCAAAAATGCAACTAGAGTTGAGTTTAAGAAATAGCCATACGGATTGCGATTATAGCCATTCGAAATCACAAACGTAGCTGATTGAATTCATTTAGTAAATTCAGCTAGTAATTAAATAAGACAAATTAAGATGATTAAACTAACGAGCTTCTTAATCTTAATGAAATAAAATAATAAATTTAAGTATAAACTAATAACTCAAAAATATAAATATTAACTAACTAAACCAATTAACCAACTAATTAAGTAAAATCAAAATCTTTTTGAGACGGTTTTTGAATATTTATAAAATATACTAATTGTAGACATAATTATCTAAAACATATATATTATTCGAAAATTTTATTAAAAAGGTGACAAAACTATTTAAAAATAACTTGCAAACTATTTTTTTTGAAATTTCATAAAACTAATTATTTTAAGTCGTTTAAAATGGAAGAAACTCGATGATTAATATATTGTGGAGGTCCAAAATTGGGTGTCAACAATAGGGACTCCATTTTTTATTGTCATTTAAACCTCTTCTGTATTTTTAAATGCTTTAGTTTTCATAGAAATTGTTTGTTTGAGTTGTAGTAATGGTTCTCTTGCAAGTTGAACCAAGGGAGTTCAAAAGTGGCATATATACATAGTTTTCATCCTTTACATTTTGGTCCCAATTTTATATTCCTATTTCTTTAAGACCCTACGTTAGTTTATTAGGATAGTATTGTCATTTCTATTTGTCTAGGGTTTAGTTTTGCATTGTATAAATACCTTGTATGTACTCATTTGGGGGATATGAATGAAATTATTCTTAGCTTAACTTAGCCTAGTTCTTACTTTAACTTAGTTTGTAGCTTGTTTCCTTCTCGACTTCCGTTCTTGTATCATTCTCCCACTGGATGGTTTGCGTGGGTGCCAATCACAACGGTTATGGATCGTGACAAAAATACAAATACTTCTCTTCCACCTTTTTAGGGCTTCGTATACTTGTACAACTTATCTAATTATTATTTTTTCAATTTCAACTTTTAGAGGATACTATATTTAATATACGTAGTTCCTCTAGTGTGGGAGAGGGCATGCTTGACCAATAATTTGGCTACATATATTTGCCCCACGTTGTTTCTTTAATATAAAATATAACGTCTCCTTCGAAGTTGTTAGACACTCACATCTCATGCAAAATATATAGTTTTAAAAACATATCGGTGACATTATTAATTAAAGATAATTAAAATTAATTTGTCATTTTGCTATCCAGTTGCTTGCTCTGTCGTTGTATCTTCATCACATTCAATTAGGAATATCAAAATGAATGAATTTAGCTGAATTTGAATTAATTAAAATATATCGAGTTAATAAATGACAGAAAATGACTAAATAATAGGTCATATTTTTATTTTTTTATGACTATCTATAACATATTAAATAAAAAATATTTGACAAAGTTTTTCATAAACAGTAAAACCTCACAAAACTAATACTCAATTGATTAATAATCTCTCTAAAATAATAATTTTCTCCGGTCCCGACTTGGGCTAATGGAAAAAATTGCTCATTTCGATAAGATAATAAGATAATATGTTTTCAGAAGACCCCTATATAATATATGGTCCCATTAATATTATAAATTAATAATTCTTTAAAGTACAAATATATCTAAGAAAATTTAGTGAAATATGATTCTATTATGTTCTTTTTTTTTGTTAAAATTTAAATCTAGTTGAAGCTCGTCTCTAACTTTTCTTAATTATTGCATCCAAAAGTTTCGGTGTTGTGTTTTATAATTACATCATAAAATTGTGAAGAGTTCTGGATGCAAGTGTTTCCTTACGCATAACTGGTTCCAAATGTATTGTATCATCAACATTGTTTTTTCAATGATATCCACAATTTGTTCTAAGTTCTAGACCTCTGGACATGCATCATTTTCACCCATCCAATAGGTTATGAACGTCCATTTTATTGCGGTAATCGAGATCATTAATCATGACCTCAAGTTCATGAATGACGTTTTCACAAGTGGGTTCTTTCAAATTCTTTGAGATTTCATCCCTGAACAGTTTTTTTGGTGTCGAAATATTCTTTAAATTAATAAATATTAATTTATCTTTCAAATAATACCTCTATAAAATAATATTTTATGGTCCATTCTATATTAATTTAGAGAGGTATCACCGTAGGTCCAATTTTTATATTGACTAAATTAATAAATGAACATACATTCAATGTTCTTGCGTGTCCGAAAATAATTAGAATTTTGAAATATTAAAAAAAGGCAAAAATACAAACCCTTATTTTTTGCATGGCGAGTTTAGAAATTAAATTAAGCAAATTTCATTTTTGGTCAATTGTAGCGTGTATACTGCACCTTTCTGTCATTTTATGAATTTGTTGAAGTTAATGGGGTGATTTGGTTTGAAGATAAGTGTAACAACGCAAATTACCAACACAACCATGATATGTATTATAATCGCTGAAGAACACAAAATATAATTGAGAAATGAAAACAACAAGCTAATAGCAACAAATGTCCTTAAACGAAACTGAAAAGGTTAACCGAAGGGAAGAAGATCAGAAAATATAGAGATAGATAGAAGGGGATGAGAAGCTCAATTAAGAATGAAAATGAGAGAATCAAACTCTTTTCTCAACAATTTGCATAATCCCCAAATCACATACCACTACCCTTTTTGATGGAACCGTTCCCACGCCCACTTCTCAACCCGGATACCAAATTAACCTGGCTCTAGGGGTGTACATGGTCGGGTTGGTTCGGGTTTTTCAAATATCAAACCAAATCATTTGTGTCGGATTTTTAAATTTATAAACCAAACCAATAAAAGTCGGGTTTTTCAACCTCGGGTTTTTTCAGATTTTTTTCGGTTTTTCGGGTTGTTTCGGGTTTTTCCGGTAAAGTATCCATACAAACATATAATTTACCTGTACTTCAAATATTTCTTTAGTCCTACCAAAATACAACTATCTAAGGTGTTTCTTAAAAAAATAACACAAACTATGATATGATTAATGACACTAAAATATCCAACAAAAATAATAATAATGAAATCGCGTAAAACAAATATTGCAAATTAACAAGTCATAATGAAAATGATCATAATTTAAAAGTA
>JAJONQ010053982.1:0-10509 GCA_036250385.1 Solanum microdontum
TTAATACTGCTCTGCTCTTGCCTTGAATGCTGATAATGCTTATATATCTTCCTTTGTTGTTAAAGTTCCTTGCACAGAATAAGTGTGAAACATGCTCCCGTCTTCTCCATCTTCTAACATTGTTTCCTTTCACCTTTGACGCTTCCTTAAGGATCGAACAGATCCATTCCATCAATTTTTGGCTAAAGCTAGCTCTGCTCATCATGATCCTTCCTCTCTCAGTCCAGTCATACCACCTCTCTGCTCGTGATTCATCTCTAGCTATGTCATAAGACTTGAATCCCATTGCGAAGAAAATCATATCTTCATCCATTGATTAGAAGAAAAGGAAAATAGGTTAGAAGAAAAAGAAAAATTATGCCGGTTTGAAAGAAAGAAAGAGGAGAGAATTCCGGTGACAGAAGGTCACCGGAGGGGAGTTCTGCTCTCCTAGATTAGGTGAGAGAAAGATTTTGGGGACATGTGCCTAGGAGAAAACAATTATGTACCACAGATCATACGCCCAATTCTTCATGATATTATTACCCACAATGTAGGGAAAGTGGAGTGTAATATCTCAGATTCTAATCAAATTGCTAAAGGCATTGTGGAAACAGAGGAATTTGACCATTGGAAGCTGATGTATTGCCAAGATTGCTGACGAATACAAGGAAAGGAAAGAAAAATGGTAATGGAGATGAGGTGTTACCCACCAGAGTTCAGCCTAAAAGATCCAAATCAGTCTCTAGTACTCAATGAAGGCCCTCATTTGGAATATTAGGTCGGTGAAGTCTCAACAAGCTTTTCAAAGAGTAAAGATGCTTCATAATTATCACAAGTTCACTTTTATTGGCTTGCTGGAACCATTTCAGCATATTAATGAGGTTAATAAGTATAAGAGAAGGTTGAAGATGAAATTAGCCTTGACTAATTGCAATGGCAAGATTTGGTTATTCATTAATCATGATATTATTGCTTATGTACTGAAGGATACTGATCAACAACTCACTGTGCAGTTACATGATCAAAATCAAGCTCTCACCTTTGTTGTCACACTAGTTTATGCCAAGTGTTCAACAGATGAGAGGTTGAAGTTATGGGATGATATTTATCAGGTTGCAGCTACTATGCCAAATCCATGGTTGATAGGAGGGGACTTTAATGTTGTATTGAATTCTGAAGAAAAGATTGGTGGTTTACCAGTATGTGATGCTGAACATGAGGATTTTGAAACCTGTATATCTTCTTGTGATCTTGCTGAAATTCCTTTTAAAGGGAGTCTGTTAACCTGGTGGAATGGTAGAGCAGGTAACGACTGCATTTTTGAAAGGTTGGACAGAATTCTTGTCAATAAAGAGATGCAGGAAAAGTTTAATCTTATGGAGGTGGAACATCTTTCTAGAACCGGTTCAGATCATGCTCCAATGTTTCTTACTTGTGAAGACATATAGGCCAGACATAAGAAACCTTTTAGAAAGGTTTCTCAAATTCTGGACTGAAAATCCTTCTTTTATTGAGGTAGTAAGGCAGAATTGGTGTTCAAATGGATCCCAAAACCCTTTCTTGGAGTTTAAGGCCAACATCAAGAATGTGAAGTCTGCGTTGACTAAGTGGAGTAAAGATACTTATGGAGACATCTTCAAGTAATTAATAATCAGGGAAGACATTGTCAAGATCAAGGAGAAACTGTTTGAAGAAGTACCCACTACTGAAATTAGAGAAGTGTTAACAAGTGCCCAAGCAGAAGTTAAAAGATATCTTCATTTTAAAGAAATCTTTTGGCAACTGAAAGCAGATATGATTGGTTTGAAAATGGTGACAAAAATACTAGATTTTTTCACAGTATTGTAAAGGGGAGGAGGAAGAGGTTGCATCTGAATAGAATTCGAAATTCTCAGGGTACCTGGATAGAGGAAGAGGGTGAAATAGCTACGGAGGCTATCAGTTCAGGCAGGAAAGAGATGCTATTGCTTTCCCTTTGTTGAGGCATATTCCCAAGCTTATTAAGGATGAGGATAATGCTTCTGTGTCAGTTGCCTACCATGGAAGAAGTTAAAAATGCAGTTTTTAACTTAAATGGAGATAGTGCAAGTGGTCCTGATGGGTTGACCGGCAGATTTTATCAGAGTTGTTGGGAAGTAGTAGGTAATGATGTGGTTAAAATAGTTAAAGAATTTTTCAGAGGTAATACTCTTCCCAAGTTCATTACTCATACTAATTTGGTCCTATTACCTACGAAGGAACATATCCAGTCTTTCACAGACTTGAGACCAATTAGTTTGAGTAATTTCATCAATAAGATTATGTCAAGAATTGTGCATGGCAGAATTGAAGGGTATCTTCCTAAATTGATTTCTTTCAACCAATCTGGTTTTGTAAAGTGTAGAGGTATCATTGAAAATGTTCTACTGACACGAGATTGTTACTGAGATCAGGAAAAGAGGTAATCCAGCAAATGTTGTAATAAAGTTGGATATGGCGAAGGCATATAACAGGGTTTCCATAGTTTTACTTGATGAAAGTGTTAAGAAAAATGGGTTTTACTGAAACTTTTGTTGATTTGATCTGGAGATTATTGTCCAATAATTGGTATTCTGTACTAATTAATGGACAATCTCATGGTTTCTTTCATTCCACCAGAGGGGTTAAGCAAGGAGATCCTCTTTCTTCGGCTTTGTTTATTTTATCGGCTGAAGTTCTTTCTAGAGTGTTGAATGCTTTATTTGAGGATGGTCGTTTTGTGGGATATGGGATGCCTAAGTGGAGTACGAAGATTAATCATCTTTCATATGCAGATGATGCTATTATTTTTACGTCTGCTGATAGGTATTCTTTGAAGAAGATAATTTCAGTTTTACAAGCTTATGAGACACAATCAGGACAAAAAATCAACAAGGAGAAGAGTGGCTTTTTCATGCATTAAAATGCAGCTGCAACACATAAGAAATTGGTTGAAGAGTGCGCAAGTTTATCTAGAGGTCAATTTCCATTGAAGTATCTTGGTTGTCCTACTTCCCATGCCAGAAAAAGAAAGATACATTATGCAGATCTAATTCAAAAGGTTAAGTCAAGGTTACAGGCTTGGAAAGGTAACTTGCTCTCTTATGGGGAAAAGAGGTTCTTATTTCTAGTGTTCTTCAAAGTGTCCCAATTCATATCCTTTCTGTTGTTGTCCCACCTATTTGCGTAATGAAAGAGCTTCATAGAATTTTTGCTAAGTTTTTTTGGAGCAATAAGGTTGAGGGTAAGAGCAAACATTGGGCAGCCTGGGAGAAAGTTTGCTTACCAAAACAAGAAGGGGGTTTGGGTTTCAGATCTATTTTTGAAGTGTCAAAAGCTATGCATGTTAAGCTTTGGTGGAAGTTTAGGACACTGAACACTGTTGGCTAACTTCATGTGGAATAAGTATTGTATAAAGCAAATACCTTCACTTGTTCAATGGACGGGAGAATTTCAGTTGTGGAAAAACATGTTACAAAATAGGGAGGTTATTGAAAAATTTCTCTGGTGGGAACCTAAAAGAGGTACTTTATCAGTTTGGTATTATAATTGGACTCAACTTGGTCCATTATATAATCACCAAACAGAAGTACAATCTTGTCATTCATTGATGGATATTGAAGTTTTTATGAAGGAAACGGGTTGGAACTATGAGGAAATCCAACATCACCTACCTATTAATGTTATTAATCATGTTAAACAACACTTGAATCATGTGAGGCAATCTGATGAGGGAGATAAGCCTTGGTGGATCAAAACGAGCTCCGGCAAGTTTACAGTTAAGAGAGCATGGGATGTGTTGAGAAAAAAAGAAGAGATAAATGGTATTTTTCAGAAAATTTGGATGCAACAGATTCCATTTAAAATCTCTTTTTTTAGCTGGAAGGTTTGGACAAATAGGGTACCAGTAACTGCTGTTTTAGCTCATTGGAATCCCAACTTGTCACAGTTATGTTGTTGTTGTACTGTACCTACAAGGGAAACCATAGAACATCTTTTTTTTTAAAGGGGGAGGTTGCTATCTCTGTATGGCAATATTTTTCTAAAGCTGCAGGTATATTAGGGCCATGGATTCAGGTCAAGCAGGCTATGATAAAATGGTGGGAAGCTAAGGTGAATTCTAGACAAAAGCTAATCTTCCAAGCAATTCCTACCCTTATTTTATGGTTCTTATGGAAGAGGAGAAACTCAGTAGTACATGGAAGTTCTTATACTACAGGAAATGTGATTTGGGATGTCAATAATATGGTGAGAAAAATTATCAGAAAGGAGTTTGGGTATGATCAAATCCCAATAAATTGGTTTCAAGTTAATTCTTTGATAGATGGATTCAGATCCAAATTTAAGGCTAAATGGGTCAGATGGTACCCTCCTCCTTGTGGGTGGTGGAAATGCAACACAGATGGAGCTTCCCAAGGTAATCCAGGACCAAGCTCTGCTGCCTTTTGTGTAAGGAACCATGAAGGAGATTTACTATGTTGATATACCGTGAGTTTATGGTATTTTTAACGCATTTCACTTAAGAGTTGTGTGTGTCTAGGGCTATTTTGTATGGGTTTTTATGTATTTTTCTCATATTTGCAGGAAATATGTTCAGACGTGGAAACCGAGAGACACAACTGAAGGATGTGCAGAAAAGGGCATCTACGGAGGTGATCCACGGACCGTAGGTCCATTCACGCTCCGTAAATGGGCGTCGTAGATGGGCATACAAGGCTTGAAGGAAAATCAGAGAATTCTTGACCAAGTGTGGAACCACGGTTGCAATCCACAGACTATAGATTGATCTACGGACCGTACTGCTGATCCGTCAAATGATTTAGAGAGGGGTTCCAGTACCTGATTTTGAAGATTCTAAGTATGGAGCTACGGAGGAGGATCCACGGGCCGTAGATCAATCCACGGTCCGTACTGGTG
The DNA here is from genome assembly GCA_036250385.1 of Solanum microdontum. Taxonomy (NCBI): domain Eukaryota; kingdom Viridiplantae; phylum Streptophyta; class Magnoliopsida; order Solanales; family Solanaceae; genus Solanum; species Solanum microdontum. Next base: position 4,897 of record JAJONQ010053982.1, read on the forward strand.
CTCCATCATTTGGTTCAGAGATTTGAAGATTTTGAAGTTCGAAATTTGCCCAAGTCCTGAGTCACGGAAAGGACCTACGAACCGTAGATCAATCCACGGTCCGTAGGTCTGTATCGTCAATCAAAATCGCGTCCTGAAACATTATTTCCTTATTTTGTTTCCTTTTTAGTTAGGACTTATTTTTCTATATATAGGGCATGTAAACCTCCTTTTTGGGGGTTAGACTTCATTACTTTTTCTAGTTTTTGGCTTTGGAGATTAACTTGCAACTTTAGCAATTCTTAATTTCCTAAGTTTGTTTTGAAGATTTTGGTTTGGAAATTCAAGTTGAAATTTTGGGTTTACCATTCTCATTACGTAAGTTCATGATTTCTTCTTCTAAAAATATGAATTGTGTTCTTACTAATATGGGTAACTAAATCCACAACTATGGTTGTGGGAACCATGAGCGATTAACAAAGTATGAATAGTAACTAAGCAATTCTTGAATAGTGTTGTTGCATGCATTGATAATTCTTTCATTTAGAAGTCTTTTTAACGAGTGCACGCGTTAGAACTCGCCTTGTTGTTACTTGCTGGACCAAGGAGGTAGTTAATAAGAAAAGCATTATCAACATAGATTTAGTGTGATACTATCTAATAGTCTAATGTCGATTGGTGCGAAGGTGAAACCTAAGCAATACATCGATGTGATGTCTAATATGAGGCAAAGGTAAGGGTTAGTAAATTATACACACGTAGCCGGACCAAGGTGCGGGGTGAAATTCTCTAGATGTCGGACCAAGGATTTAGAGATACCTAACTTATCATTTTGCATGTAATACACTAGGAAAGGATTGCTATTACTAGGATTACTGCGTTATGAGCTTATGGGGAACACGTACACCCTAGTTACTTTCTCATCTTGATAACAACTAAAGTTTGTATCTTGCTTATTGATTACTTACATAGTTTCCTGATTCACAAATCCCCCCCCCCCCTTAATTACTTGTTTTCGGAAATACATTGACTAAACAAATATAATCGTTGGTTAAAGTTAAGTCTAAACCATATTTCTCGTGGGATCGATCCCAACCTACAAGTTGGGTTCTTTACTTGATAACGATCGCATATGCTTCTTTAGGGAGGTGTAATTTGAGCATATCAATGTGGTAAAGGATTTACAATTCCCGATTCTTATAGTTTGGTGGCTGAGGTGATTGCTATAAGAACCGGATTGCAATATTGTTTGGAAATCAAATTCCAAACATAATTGTTGAATCTGATTCTCTTGCTATAGTGAATATTATCAATGGTGTATGGAAAATTCCTTGGAGGGTGACATTGGAGGTCAATTCCATTCGAAAGATGATGAACTCTTGGTCAATAAGAGTACAACAATCCTTAAGGGAGGGAAATACTCTTGCTGACTTTTTAGCTAATCTGGTTTTTCATTTTGCAGGTAATTTTGATTTTTGAACATTTCAGGTGCTACCAAGCAATGGCTAGAAAATCTTTTACTTGGACAAACAGAGTACTCCACAAATGAGAATAAATAACAGTGTCAATAAGGTCAATGTGGAGATGTTTTTTTACATCAAATCACAACTTTGTTCTGTTTTATGCCAGATGATACAGGAACTAAGTTTTGTTGGTTATACATATCATGCACCTGGTGAGAGATTTAGGTGTCACAACTGATATAAAACCAGGACACATGTATTTCGTAGTCTAGTATCATCTACAGAGATTATAACAGTTCAAGCACAAGAGGGTATTTTGATATCCATCACAGGAGGGTTGTAAGCTTTTACCTGAATTTTCAAGTGATGAATGCCCATATCAGAATGTTGAAGTTATACATTAGCGTTCAAGCAGAGGCACCTGCTACATCAAACAACAATAGATAGCTAATTTTCTAAGGTTAAGGTAACAATGGTGGTATTAATCCCATTTGGGGTTCAACCCACTGAAATCTAAATCTAAGAATAGTTAGTTGACTTAATTTGTGAGACGAGAGAGGTGATATTTAATCGATTAGCAAATGAACAAGACACAAAGATCCAGATCAATAACAAAGACAATGATATGCTGATTCAGTCACACACCTGAGCAGAATGTTGAGATTACTTGGAGTTGAGCTGAGTTGTTGAGTTTAATCGGTGTTGAGCTAATTTTTGAGTTGATTCAGTCGCACAATGGACAAAGTAAGGAGAAGATTTAAGACGCCATACCTGAGATGAAAGTTGGTCGGACATGGCAAGTTGATGAAGAAGATCTGGGTGTAGTTGCTCAGATTGTCTCTTTCACTTCTTTTAGCTTTTTCTAATTTTATTTGTTTTATTTTTGTCCTTTAGTTCTTTTTTGTTTTTCATTTGGGTCACTTGAACCAGTGGACTTGTTTATAATTTTGGTTTTTTATTAAATTAGGCCCACGAGCCAATTTGTTTTAAAAAAAAACCATTACATAATAAGAAAAATTAACTTTTAATCTAACTTAATTTCAAAAGTTAGCTCACATGGTGAGAACTATTCAAGATCATAAGGAAATTAAGTCCCTCATCCACAATTAACAATACTGAATCTGACACTTTCTATTCAAGTTGGTAATCTACTAATTTACAAGTGTTGACGATTGGATCATACATAAACTATTTGGGAGTAATCAAAACATAAAAATGTAAAAGTACTATTGGAAGCAATACATTGCCACAGTAATAATCAAGTAAATTTGAGGGGAAATTTATCATATTTGTTCCTCAATAATAACATAACATTTTCAACTGAAATAATATTTGTCCACCTCCAAGTCATGTTAATGATTTGTCTTGCGTCTCAAGGATATGCTCTACATTGTATGCAATGGAAGTGACAATTCAAGCTTATGTTCCAATTAGGTGTATTAATTGAGTTCACTAACATTGGAAGTATTATTACTACATTTGAAAGACCACGATATTTTTTGAGGATAATGACATTCACAACATCAGTGTTGAGCTGAAAATTAAAGTAAGCGGGTTACTTAATATCTGAGTAAATGTTAGACCTTTTTATCCAGAAAAATACTCACTCAACAGAATCTTTCTTTCTCTTGAAGTGAAGCACCTGTTAGACTTTCTCCCAAATATGCTATCTGCATCACCTGGTACAGTAATCTAGAAACTACTTTTCAGGTCAAAATAAAGGATAGATCTTCCAAAAAAATGAATAAAAGGGATGAAGAAAATTTGAAGACACAAAGTAGACTTAATAGTATTGTATCTGTCTTTTAGTACATGCAGATAAAGCTATAGATATAATGCATATTTCCGCAACTAACTTATACAAAATAAAATAAAGATACCCTCAATGGGCTAAAACCATAGAAATCATCTTGCCTTGGGTTGTCCAGCCCTAAGCATTGGTCTCACAACATGATTACACAAGTTAATAAACTATACATGCTCCAAAAAAAAAAGATTCATGTTTAGAACCAAGGTAAAACCAAAAAACATGAAAAGCACACGAGTCTTTCATGCATGTACCATTTATGAGTTTTATTTTTTCATATTAGTCCAGATAATACGAGTCAGTATCCTGATTAATATATTATTATGTTATATTTATAAAAACCAAAATAAACTATCAGAACAGTTCCAAGTTTTCAACTATTCTCAATTTTATCATTGATCTACAATGGGATATGATAACAATTACAAGTGCTGGGACCATAATAAAGATCTTGGAACACAATGTTCAACTTTCCCATAATAAGGAACTAATCCATTAGAAATTGATAGTTATAGCAATAGGAAAAATAGTCAACATTAACATATAGCCTAAATGTAAACAATCTCATTTTTCAATAAGGGCAAAAGCATTTACCTTCTTCTTTTTCCATAATTCACATTAGCTAATATTACAACAGTAAATAAAATGCAAACTTGATGATGACAATAATTGCATTTTGAGCTTGTGAAAGTATTGAGTAGCGAGGATCAAACATACCTTATTTATGAAGATGGTAAGGATTACGCAGAGAACGGTATTAAGAGCAACCATTTGTCAGAACAAGGTGCTATGCATTATGGTTTTCCTCTGATGGATTAAGATACTCTTTGCTCAACTCCTAGAGATGGAAATAAGTTGTGTCAACAAAAATCTAGTGATAATTATGATGATCAAACATGTGAGGGGGAACCACCCGTTTGATTATGGAAAGAGCTCTGTCAGAATCTGTTAGTGAAAAACTTCCAAGATAACAAAAAATACAAGATTACAATTGAAAATAAAATGAAGAAATAAATCTCTTCAGGCTGAGGCGCGAATATCTCGCTCTCTTTAAGGAAATTCAAGCTCACTGCAGCAAATGTTTTTCACCGGTCCAGCAGTAGTCCTCTTGACTTGTCCTCTTCAGGATACAACAGCCTTCACAAAGTATAACTGAACAACTCTAAACAAGAGTTGAGTCCAAAGCTCCACAAAAGAAACACCTTCCTTCAACTAATAAGAAGTACTTTCTTTTTGACAAACCTTATGCACTCTATATTTTCTTGTGTATGTTGTGTGTAACAAACCAAATGAAGACCGCTACTATTTATACTAGAAGAAGTCTTTCTAGCAATGAATAGGAAGATAATGGTATAGTAAATAGTGAAGATAATGGTCTTAGGAGTTACATAAGTTACAAGATGTAATGGAGAAATAAAGAGTAACAAATAATGTGGGCAACTCAACGTGTAAGTTCAACTCAACGGACAAAAGTCAATGTGAGCATTCTCTAACTGCCAATGAAGAAGCAGTAAGAAATGTCCACCAACGGCAGCAATGAATAGAGGCACTAACTGCTGAATCATTCAGCATTCTGGTAACTCCAAATAAAGCAAATTAATATATTAAGATATTAACATTAAAATGCTAATAAACCAATAATCCCCCACTCATTTTAATATTAGATAAGAGAGTATATCAGCTGAAGGAAGACTACCATGCATAATGAAGGTGTGCTCTGCATTGAACCTCCACTTAGTGAAACAGTAACTTTTACTCCAGAGTCGTAGTGGTCTCAGACTTAAACTATGACTGCTTGAGGGAAATAAAATATCACTGTCCACACATAATAATCAAGGTGTTGACATGAGCTTTAAAGCTAGCACATTATGGCCACGTGCTATCCCGGTTTCATGAGTGCATTTGAGAATAAGCCCAATTCTCATAGGAAGCGACCTACTTCCACACATCATATAGGTGAAATCTGTCGAGAGTGCTCCTGTAAGCTTAACACTCCACCCATACGGGCTACAGATATTCATTAAGAGTTTTATCAACTCACCTTCACAAACTACAGGAAACAATGCATTCACATCATAGGGAGGGAATAAAAAGATAGTGCATTTTTCACAACAAGTCATCATATGATTAGTTTTTCCCTTTGAACCTGGTTATAGGATCTCTAGTCCCCAGGTTGGGTTTCCTCATATATGACTCAAGGATTTGTAGGATTCAATCCCATCCCCCTCGATGTGCTCCAAACCTTTTCTCTTGTTATGGCCTTAGTAGAGGATCTGCAAGATTATCACAAGATTTGACATAATCAACATTAATGGTACCATTTGTCAAATATGATCTTACATTACTGTGTTTCCTCCTTATAGG
>JAJONQ010053984.1:0-13178 GCA_036250385.1 Solanum microdontum
TGTGTTGATATTATTGTTGGGTTTTGCTTGCTAATAGGTTAGATGTATTTTAATGGTGATTTCACCTAGTGGTTGTGGCTTAATTTAATGGGTTTGTAGTTTCAAATACAAAACCACCTATATGTTTTTGGCTTGCTCGAGAGAGAGGTTAAGAAACCAAGCCCGCTAGACTAATGGTCTAAGGAGTGGGTCGACATGAGGTTCAGCCCGAGAGGGTGAGCCCTAGTCCCATTTCCTAACACTCAATTCGAGAGAGTGAGTGGGGTAAGGTGTAGGTTGGCCTTCATGCGGCAAATGGGTATCCGAGAGGAACCCATTTGAAACGGGTTAAGTTGCCTGAGAGGGAACTTATTTCCATCTAAAGCTTACCCTAGATACTATTATCTTGCAAATTTCCTATAGAAACCATGTACCCAACGATCTATATAAATATATGTTGCGGTCACACCCTAAGTACTTCTCCCCATACTTGAATTTTCTCTTTATTTTTGTTGTTTTAGCTATACTTGTGACAAGCCCCATTGATATTTGACACTTTGCTTTCACCCACTTGAATTTACTTTGTTTTTATTCGATAATTTCTCAAACTACAGCTAACTGGAACAAAATTCTAGCCTAACTACTATTTTCACTACCACTCCCTTGGGACACGACCCCAACCCTTGGTTGGGTTACTATATTATCAACGATCGTAGACCCTTTGAGCCTTACCTTTCTTTGAAAGTACCTTGATGAACCGTAGACCTTACTTGATCCACTACCTATAATCCTCTTGATTTGTGGTTTAGTGAATATCCAACTTAGGCCAAAAGCCTATGTTGGGGGTGTGGTGTAAAAAGGAAAAGGAGAAGTTAAGTAGTGCAAGAAAAGTCTCCCTTAACCCATGGTGTTGCGGAATAATGGAAACCCACCATATAAAAAAAGAAAAGAATGAAAAATAAAAGTTGTGGAATAAAAGTACAAAATAAATTGGGTTTCCAAGCAATCCTTGAAGGTGAATAAAACGATGACTTAGAAGCACTAGAAAAAGAATTGATAAAGGAAAAGAAGGAGATGCCTTGAGAATACCACATCTCATGAAGAAAAAGTCACTGAGCCTAAATGACCATACCTTTGCACTCAGCCCCATTACAAGCCTTAGAAAGACCTTTTCGATCTTGAGTGAGCCGAACTGAAGATCGATCGGAAAATAAAGGAAAGCCTATGGGAGAAAACATGCATTGTGTTCCGTTTTTTGAGTGTGAGCGTTGCATCTGATTCCTGATCTTGAATGGATTAACCTCTGTGTGTGAATATGGAATCATTCTTTATGTGACGACATTTAGATACTTTTTGTTGAGCTTTAACTTGCACAAGTAGCAAGTATTGCGAGCATGAGATTCTTTGGTAATGGTGTGTCACAACTTGAATTTTTGAGTAAACAATTGATCTTTGCATGAGTAATTTGAGTATTTTTGTGTATGTTCATCATTTAGTCTTGTGTAGCACTATTTAAGACATCCTATTTGAACTGTTGAACTTGAGTTTTACTTGAGGACAAGCAAAAGTTTAAGTTGGGGTGTTAATGCGTCCACAAATTGGACGTATTTACGTCTTTATTTTAATAGAAATAATGTCCTCAAATGCATATTTAGTCTAAATATCTAAAGAAAACTTTCACGTATTTGAAGTTTCAGTGGAAGCATGGACACTTAGGCGCAATAAGGAACTAAAAGGCTGAAAATAATGAAGAAGTTGAAGCCTGAGAAGTGCCAAGCATGATTGGCGATTCGCTGAAGGGACGCACTTCGCCCTTTGTTACAGTACGCGAAGCCCTAAAGGAGAAGGATCAAAAAGGCGATGAAAGGAGCAGTCGGCACTTCACCGATCAGTTCCGTGAAGCAGAAGTATACCACCCAATGATCCAGAACAAATAGATGCTGAAGGCAAAAGCACAAACGGCGATGAACTAGAAGAAAGCCGAATCATCGTGTCATTCGGCGTTCGCGACTAACCTCTCCCAGCGATCCGCCAGCACTATTTTTTGAAGTATAAACATACTAAACTCTTTACTAGTTCTGTGTGAAACATGAGAGTAAAAACATAATTGTAATTTTCACTTTAGCTTTCTTATTTTCTCTCAAGTTTGGAGAGGGTTTTTGGGAGACTTGAAGAGAGAAGGAGTTCATCTTTCCCAAATTGGAAGTGGGTCTTCTCCATTCTTCTTCCTTTGCTTATATTAAGGTTTAATTTCTTATACCCATTTTATTTATCTATCATTTTAGGTATAATTTCTTATTTCTTGATGTGTGACTAAAAACCCCCATTCTTGGGGTGTGATTTAGCAAATATTTGTTGATATTATTTTTGGGTTTTGCTTGCTGATAGGTTAGATATATTTTAATGGTAATTTCACCTAGTGGTTGTGGTTTAATTTAATGGGTTTGTAGTTTCAAATACAAACCACCTAAGTGTTTTCAACTTGCTCGAGAGAGAGGTCTTGAAACCAAGACCGCTAGACTGATAGCCTAAGGAGTAGGTCGAAAGGAGGTTCAGCCTGAGAGGGTGAGCCCTAGTCCCATATCCTAACACTCAACTGGAGAGAGTGAGTGGGGTAAGGCGTAGGCTGGCCTTTATGTGGCAAATGGATGTCCGAGAGGAACCCATTTGAAACTAGGTAAGTTGCCCGAGAGGTAACTTATTTCCATCTAAAGCTTGGCCTAGTCACTATTATCTTGCAAATTTCCTATCGAAAGCATGTATCCAATGATTTATATCAATATTTATTGCTGTCACACCACAAGAACTTCTCCCCATACTTGAATTTTCTCTTTATTTTTGTTGTTTTAGCTATACTTGGGACAAACCCCCATTGATATTTGACACTTTGGTGTCACCCACTTGAATTTACATTATTTTTATTCGACAATTTCTCAAACTACAGCTAACTAGAACAAAATTCTTGGCTAACTACTATTTTCACTACCACTCCCTTGGGACATGACCCTAACCCTTGGTTGGGTTACTATATTATCGACGATCGTAGACACTCAAACCATAGGTTAGTGTCATTGGTCACGATAAGCATCAAAATGGCACAGCTGCCAGGGAGTGATGTCACGTGAAGATGTAGATTTCTAGGGTTTTGTTCTTTTTAGTGTAGTTTTTATTAATTTTACTTTTAGTTTTGTGTTTCTTTGTTTATTGTTTGTGTATGCAGGTCCTCTGAGCATGACAAAGGGAGTAGGTGGCAAGCCAGTTGAGGCAGATAAAGAAGTCGAGGGTGACTTCACACTAGCTGCACTGGTATCTCAACTAAATGACTTGACCACCAAAATAACTGAGGTGGAAAACTACTGCAAATGCCAAGGGAGGTACATACCTCCTTATGCGCGGAAGAAATCTAGAGAAGATGAGAAAAGTTATGTTGAGGACACACTTCAAAGCATTCTCCAAAATATCACCGATCAAGATCAAGTGTTGGACGAAATGAGAGAGAATGTTGAATCATTGAATCAATTGATTGGATCTCATTCTAGATCAATCCAGCACATCAGATCACTCCTGATGTTTGCAATGCCTCAGCTGTATCCAAACAATATATTGGGGTTATCTAGTGACTCTAGACCTAGCTCCAATAACAGAGAGTGAGGCAGGACCTACGTCGAGCCACGATGTTAAATAAGGAGCTTCTTGGGAGGCAACCCAGGGTCGTAAATGTCGTATTTTACTTTTATAATAATACTATGTTGTTTGTATAGATTGAGGAAGGAAAGTGCTTAAAAAGATGTATGGTGGCGAGCAACAGGTCCTTTTGGCAAATCGGCAACAAGGTCGGCGAATCCGATCATTCCCGCCGTTTGACTCAATACACCTAAGAGGTTGAGTCTGTAAAACTCGGCGGAGTGAGAATTTCATCAGAGTATCGCCAACCTAGTTAGCGATCTTGATGAAGACCGCCATTGTGATGCCCACATGAACTAAAAATCCTGATATATTTGGCGAAGTAATTAGACATTCGGCGCTTCGCCGAGTGATTGGGTGAATTTGACTAACATCGCCAAATAAGAAGAAGCTGGACGGTCACTAGCCATGGTTTAAAAGTTCCATTTCATTCACTTTCTTTCACTTTGTCCCTTTTCACAAACTCACACTCACACTCTAGTAGTTATATTTCTTGCACTTTTAGAGTTTTAAAGTGTCGGATTGTGCTCGGATTTGGATCGCATTGCCGCCTAGCACGTCAGTACTATCTAAATCAGCACCAAAGGTTGGTAATCGAACCCCTCAGTTATTTTATCAGAATTTGTAGTCATTCACATAATGATTGATAGTATAAAATCTCTGGTGTGTCTCTGAGTTACTGGGATAGCATATATTATCAATTATAATTTGGTACTTTCTGCATGATTTGAGGGACTCCCACTTAACTATGCTTTGAGTTGAATTGTTACATGGTGGGAATACATGTCACTACGGGTCTTTGTTGAAATTGAGTTATATCAGTGTAAGTTGCATTATCTGGGGTTGCGGGGTGAAATTTGAAAGGCTGGATTGAAAATAGACACGTTGAGCTGATCGATAAAATGAACAAAATCCGCCGATTTGCTCAGCGGTTCACCTAACGTCCCTATTTCAACTTTAACTAAATACTTTATGGATTGATTGATCTGTGCCTTTCGGCAGTCAGATTAATTCGTAAAATGCGCACGGCGAATCACCGAAAGATCACTTGTTCGCTCTTTGTCTGCGCCCTTGTATCATTTGTACATCATTTTCAACGATTAGCCGAACAGGATAAGCACGTCGCCAACTAACCTGCGAAGCGATTCCACACTCAGAAACACCCTTTTGCTCCTGTTTAAATTACTATCTAACTTATCATCGAAATCTTTGTAGAAATGATCAGACCAAAACTCGCAAGAAGAAATTATCCACCTTGGCACATAGGAGCACGACAGTTTTAAAATAATGTAAAGAAAGCAGAGTTAGCCAAACAAAGGAAATATACCAAGGAATCCAGGGCAAAGAGATGAATACCCATCGACCCTAATGTGCCTCCATGAGCTCCAAGTTTAGTTAATGCAATACGGGCCTTTAGAGCAGCTCATGAGATAGATCAGATGATTGTAGCTAATCTTGTTGCAGAGGGTAAGGCAAAGGCAAACAATGAGGACCAAAACAACAATACTCCAGGGACCATTGTTTTACTTCAGGGAGATGCATCGGGCACTGATCCCCCGACAGTTAGAGAGACTGCATAGACAGGACCCTTCTTTACCTCTCTCACTGTCTTAACTTTCTTCAACTCTGGATACTGTCATTATTTGCATTTGAGGACAAACTCTCTTATTTGTGGTGGTGGAAGGCCCACCTTGTTTTGCTTGTTTGGAATACTTGTGTTTTGGTGTACATTTTGGTTGTCTGTTTTTAGTTGTGCTTTTAAAACTCCTTTGCAATTGTTTGAGCTGATGGCTCTCTTTTGGGTTTAATTGAAAGTTAATTTTGACCCTATCGAAAAAATTTCATTTTTCAAAAATTGTCACCACATCTTGTGTTCAAAGTGGCTTTTCTTGTACAAATTTAAGTCTAGGTTTCGATTAATATCGATGACTTGAATAGTTCTCATAATCGAACAAACTTGAATGTGCGGCTACGACGAGAACAACTGAAGTTGCATAGACAATATGTGAACTCTTATCATCTCGTTGTGATTAGCCATTTCTCAAACTGATTCTCCTGTAATGACCGTTGTACACTAGCGAATGTGTGTAGTCTTGTTTGACTTAAGTGTCGATGCCTTGTGTGATGAGCTTACTTTGAACCTGGCATGAATAAACCTAGAATTTTCCCTGTTAATCTGATTGATTTAGTAAGGTGTGCTCTTGAAATGATTTAGGCAACTTCTGAAGAGTGTGAACCAATTTGACATATACCTCTTTTGTTGTGTACCCATGAGCGTCTGAAACTCTCTTGAACACCCTTTGAGCCTTACCTTTCTTTGAAAGAACCTTGATGTACCCTAGACCTTACTTGATCCACTACTTATAATCCTCTTGATTTGTGGTTTAGTGAATAGCCAACTTAGGACAAAAACCTAAGTTGGGGTGTGGTGAAAAAGGAAAAGGAGAAGTCAAGAAGTGCAAGAAAAGTCTGCCTTAACCTATGGTGTTGCAGAAATATGGAAACCCTCCATATAAAAAAAGAAAAGAAAAAAGAAGATGAGAAGAATGAAAAAGAAAAGCTATGGAATAAAAGTACAAAAGAAATTGGGTTTCCAAGCAATCCGTGGAGGTGAATAAAAAGATGACTTAGAAGCACTAGAAAAAGAATTTGATAAAGGAAAAGATGGGGATGCTCTGAGAATACCACATCTCATGAGGAAAAAGTCACTAAACCTAAATGACCATACCTTTGCACTCAGCCCAATTACAAACCTTAGAAAGACCTTTTTGATATTGAGTGAGGCGAACCAAAGATCGATTGAAAAATAAGGGCAAGCCTATGGGACAAAACAAGCATTGTGTTCCTCTTTTTGAATGTGAGCGTTGCATCTGATTCCTGATCTTGAATTGATTAACCTCTGTGTGTGAATATGGACACATTCCTTATGTGACGACATTTAGATACTTTTTGTTGAGCTTCAACTTGCACAAGTAGCAAGTATTGCGAGCATGAGATTCTTTGGTAATGGTGTGTCACAACTTGTATGTTTGAGTACACAATTGATCTTTGCATGAGTACTTTGAGTCTTGTTCTGTATGTTCATGATTTAGTCTTGTGTAGCACTATTTATGACATTCTATTTGAACTACTGAACTTGAGTTTTACTTGAGGACAAGCAAAAGTTTAAGTTGGGAGTGTTGATGAGTCCACAAATTCGACTAAGTTAGGGCTTTATTTTAATATAAATAGTGTCCTCAAATGATAATTTAGTCTAAATATATGATGAAAAAACTTAAGTTTCAGGTATTTGAAGTTTTAGTTGAACCATGCACAATTAGGCGCAAAAAGGAACAAAAGGACTGAAAAGAACGAAGAAGTTGAAGCCTCAGCATCACCAATCATGCTTGGCGATTCACCGAAAGGACGCACTCCGCCCTTTGTTCCAGTACGCGAAGCCCTAAAGGAGTAGGATTGAAAAGGCGATGAAAGGAGCAGTCGGCGCTTTACCAATCAGTTCCGCGAAGCAGAAGTATACCGCCCAATGATCCAGAACGCACAGATGCTGAAGGCAAAAGCACAAACGGAAATGAACTAGAAGAAGGGCAAACAACCGAGTCATTCGGCGCTCGCGACTAACCTCACCAAGCTATCCGCCAGCACTATTTTCTGAAGTCTATAAATACTAAACTATTTATTAGTTTTGTGTGAAACAGGAGAGTAAAAACATAATTGTAATTTTCACTTTAGCTTTCTTATTTTCTCTCAAGTTTAGAGAGGGTTTTTGGGACACTTGAAGAGAGAAGGAGTTCATCTTCCCCAAATTGGAAGTGGGTCTTCTCCATTCTTCTTCCTTTGCTTATATTAAGGTTTAATTTCTTATACCCATTTGATTTCTCTATCATTTTAGGTATAATTTCTTATTTCTTGATGTGTGGCTATAAACCCCCATTCTTGGGGTGTGATTTAGCAAATATGTGTTGATATTATTGTTGGGTTTTGCTTGTTGATAGGTTAGATGTATTTTAATGAGTTTGTACTTGCAAAAACAAAACCACCCATGTGTTTTCGGCTTGCGAGAGAGAGAGGTCGCGAAACCAAGACCGCTAGACCGGTGGCCTAGGGAGTGGGTCGACATGAGGTTCAGCCCGAAAGGGTGATCCCTAGTCCTATATCCTAATACTCAGCTTGAGAGAGTGAGTGGGGTAAGGTGTAGTCTGGTCTTCATGCGTCAAATGGGTGTCCGAGAGGAACCCATTTGAAACGGGGTAAGTTGCCCGAGAGGGAACTTATTTCCATCTAAAGCTTAGCCTAGTCACTATTATCTTGCAAATTTCCTATCGAAAGTATGTACCCAATGATTTATATCAATATATATTGCAGTCACACCCCAGGAACTTCTCCCCGTACTTGAATTTTCTCTTTATTTTTGTTGTTTTAGCTATACTTGTGAAAAGACCCCATTAATATTTGACACTTTGGTGTCTCCCACTGGAATTTACTTTGTTCTTATTCGATAATTTCTCAAACTACAGCTAACTAGAACAAAATTCTAGCCTAACTACTATTTTCACTACCACTCCTATGGGACACGACCCCAACCCTTGCTTGGGTAACCATATTATCGACGATTGTAGACACTAGAACCATAGGTTAGTGTCGTTGATAACGATAAGCATCAGTGAGCATTGCATTTGATTCTGGAATTTTAAATTGTTGAACCATTGTGCGTGAATATGGAATCATTCTTTGTGTGAGGGCATTTGATTTCCTTTGTTGAGATTGAACTTGCATTTGAAGCATGTATTGTTTGCTTGAGATTCTTTGATAATTGTGAGTCACAATTTGAATCTTTGAGTGCACATTTGATCCTTGCATAAGTAAGTTGAGTCTTTTGTGTGCATTTATGATTGAGTCTTGTGTAGCACTGTTGGAGACATCCTTTTTGAACTACTGAACTTGAGTTTATTTGAGGACAAGCAAAAGTTTAAGTTGGGTTTGTTGTTGATTCCACTATTTCGACTCATTCAGGGCTTAATTTTCATATATTTAGTGTCCTTGAATACATATTTTGTCTCAATAACTGATATAAATCCTTAAATTTCAGGTATTTGAACTTAGGGACAAAGCATGGACACTATTTACCAAAAAGGAACAATGCAGCTGAAAGAACGAAGAAAAGAAGGCCTGAGGATCACCTAAACCATTTGGCGAGTCGTCGAATGGCCTTGGTCTCACCTAATGTTCAAGGGTGGCAAGCCATGAAGGAGAAAATCAAGTCGGCGATAGAAATGAGTTGTCGGCGAGTCGCCGAATAGTTTCGCGATGCAGTGCCTTATCACCCAAAGTTACAGGATCTCAAGGATGGTGAAGGCAAAAGTAAAAAGGTGATACAAATGACCAAAGGGCGGATCGACGAGTGGACCAGTGATCCCGACTAACTGCGCCCACTGAACATTCGCAACACACTTTTTGACAACTATAAATACTTATTTAAATTTTTAGCTTAGTATCAGATTTTGTGAGGAATCATATTATTATTCAGTTATGAAGTTCAGAACTGAGAACTGAGTTTGAGAGACACTTTTCCTTAGCTTTGAAGATTTGAAGATTTCTTTTTCTAAGAAATTGGAAGTGGGTATTGAAGATTCTTCATCTTAGACGTTTGTAAAGATAATATTAATCATACCCAATTGATGGAAACACATTGCAGTATTGATTTCTATCGTTTTACTATGTCTAGCTAAAAACTCAATTCTTGGGGTGTGATTATGTGATTATGAGTTGAATTAACTGCTGGGTATTGCTAATTGATAGTCTATTTGGTGTTTAAAAGTGATTTCGTTCAGTAGTTGTAGTTGAATTTAATGGGTTGTAGTTGCAAATACAATCCTAAATTTGTGTTTTTGGCTTGCTCGAGAGAGAGGTTTTAAAACAAAAATTGTTGAATTGATGGTCTGTGGGTATTGGGTTGTTATGGATTCATCTCGAGAGAGTGAATCCTAAACCCTTTTCCACGTATTCAGCTCGAGAGAGTGAATGGACTAAAGCGAAGGTTGTGCTTCATTGTGGCTTGTTGGTGTTCGAGAGAAAGCAATTCGTTTCAGGGTAAATTGTTCGAGAGAAAGTTTACCCCCACTAAAGTTTATCTTATTCATTGATTTGCAGCGGTTTACTATTAATTACAACTACCGGTTGTTTACCTTAGCCCATAATCCTATCGCATCCCAAGAATTCCATCTCCATATTCGTATTTTCATATTATTTGATCTTTTTAGTTACTTATTGACTACAAACCCCCCTTTTGATATTTGGCACTTGTGTCACCCCAAAATTGAATTATGCTTTTATCCCTAAATATTTTTAGCTATGATTGACTTGAGCATATTTATGCTTTTCTATTGATTCTTGAGAACGACCTACTCCCTTGGGACTCAACCCCAACTCACTAGTTGGGTTATATTACTACTCACGATTGTTGGCGCTTGAACTGGAAGTAGTGTCCTTATACGTGAAATCATTGCACCCCAAGGTCACTGTGAAGGACAACAAATGCCTAAACGGTTCCTGGAGCCTCACACGAACATGAAGTCTTCCGTTAAAGGGACTTATCAGGTTTTTAGTTTTTGTTCAACTTCAAATGATTATATCTTTTTAGCATAACATGGATTAGGTGCCCATGATCTATAAAATTAAAGGTCTTTGAGTCCCCTTTTGAATGCCACAAATTTTCCTAATTTCTAGCCAGAGTGAAAAGTAATGATAATTTTAGTGAAGCCCTGTTTGACAGGACAACATCACGACCCACTAGACGGGCCATGATGCCTTAGACGGCTCGTGAAGCCCCATTTGACAGTCACCTCGTCACTTATAAGTGATGGTCAAATTGGTCTTTTCCCCTATGCGACGTTAGGTACTTAAACTATGTCGTTCGATACTTAAACTACATGATTTTACTTTGTTTTAGCCTAGTAATCTGGTCAGAAAATACATAAAATCTTCATTCTCCTAACATCATCTAACTTAGAAAGAAAAGAGGAAAAACAAGTGAAAGTTTTCTGTCAAGAACAAGCATGGGTCTCCTTCAAGTTCAGCCCCAAAATCCAAAGGAATTTTCCATATTTTTCTTCACTAGGTATGTGGGATTTTATTAGAGGATTCCTTTCACCCATTAGGTCCGTAGAATTCAGTCAATTCTTCAGCTTCTCCATGAACTGCTCAGACCTACGGTTCTTAAATCTTAGGGATCCATGGGAATTTAGCTGTTATAGTTTCTATGATGTTAATTACATGTTTCTTGGAGAATTAGTCTAGTCCCATGTATAAAACTTTGAAACCCTAGCATGTGTTAGTTATCAGTATTTCATGAATTTTATTTGTTAGGGAGATTAGTCAAACAATTATGCTTCAAAATTCGAATGCCATACCTTACAATATATGCTCAATGCATTTTTAGATAATTATCAGTATTTTGAGTTATTAAGTGTTATAGTTGCATTTTCTTATCTTTATTTTCACTTGGGAGTAAGCTTAGCACTGAGTTGGACTTGGGTTCACCATACCCTGAAGTCCTAGAATTACGTGCCCCTATAGATTTATAAGTCCCCTCTGTTAGGCATCAGTTTTAGTGATCACGCCATAATCATGCCTTTCTACCCCTAAAAGGTATATTGGGTCCTCTCCATGGGGCGTATACATCACACTCCATGTTTAGCTCACATGGTTTATGTTAAAATAATAGTATCTCCCACAGTCAGATTCATGTTGCATTGACCATGTATTTAGTATTTATTTCAGTATTTAGTTCAGCATGTTATATCTTTATGATTAGTACTTGGTCATTTCATCCAGCTCAACTTTCACTTATGCTTCAATTTATCTATTTTCTTGTTCAGTCTATTATTGTTCAGCTTAGCATATATACCGCTTGCTCAATACAATGAATGTACTGACGTGCACTTTTGTGCTACATTATCTCAAGCTCTCAACATCGAGAATGCGGTTAGCCTGACTTCCAATCCGTACTCAACATACATTCTTTACTTTTTAGTATTCACTCTTGTTAGCTTGGGGGCCTGTCCCAGCAATTTTTGTTATTCATCTGTCACACGTGAGCCTCTAATCGACTTAATCATGGAGATTGAGGACGTTGACAGTGTACCAATGGCACTGGAATCTTTTACTAAAATCGAGAAAATTGAGTTTACTTGTGAAAGGTGCAAGACACAAGGGCTATTTAATAAGCAGCTCCTTGTCGATCATTCAACTGTTGTTGCTGCCCTACATTTGAAGCGATTCAAAAATAACAGGTTAGTTGTTCAGAAGGTTGAAAAGCATGTTTCATTTCCTCTGGAATTGGACATGCTTCTTTATAACAACGACATAAAAAATGTGAGTACATTCATTTGGAATTTTACAAAAAAATTGTCTTTTGTTAGAAGTTACATGATTTTGCTTCAAAATTTTCCTTTTCTGAACAGGAAGATTTTAAATACGATCTCTACGCAACTATATTGCATTATGGACCTTCAATCTCTTTAGGACACTATTATAACTTTATTCATTGAGCTGCAAATGAATGGTAAAAATTTGATGACGAGAAGGTACCAAAAATAGTAAAATTTCCTTATTTTGTTAGAAAGTCTGTGTGTTTACGGTAACTAACTTGATATTTTGTTTGATTCTCATAGGTTGATTATGTTTAGGAAGATCTTGTTTTGGCAGAGCAGGCATACATTCTATTTTATGCAAAGAAGAGCACTCCGTAGTTTTCAGATTCTATCCAAATCTACAGGCCCTTCGTATGTTTGGTTATCCCCACAACTTCCAACAATGTTTCAGATGAGCCAAATGTGATGTCTAAACTCAACAATGTTGAGGATAATGATTCCCAGAGTAAACTCATCTTCTACACTTACTTATTCCAAAATCCATGTTATTCCTTACTAAATATAGAAAGCTTATCACTCCCCTTTTGGCCATACACAATATTCCACTATTTGAAAATTCTTAAGTTTGGTATATTGTTATTGTTGTTGAGTTCACTATTTGCATATAACAATCTACCAGAAACAATCTCTCTATCTATACGAGGTAGAGATAAGATATGTATACACTCTACAATGAGTTTGTTGTTGTTGTTCACTTGCACAAATTCAACTTTCCTTTTTTTCAAAGTAAGATGTATGTTGAAACAAAATTATCTGAAAGCGATCATCTTCCACTCTGAATACATATCTTCTTTCAACTTCAAACAAATTGTGTTCACACACAAACTAATTATGTTTTTTATAACATTAGCAGATCATGTTTATTGTGAAGATCAATTGCAGGACGTGAAAATAAAGCAGGATGAAGAATTGATGGATGCATTGAACCGCGGCACACATGAAATCTCTGTGAACGAAAAGAAGAGGAAGTTGGAAGATGGAAGATTTTCTGTGCTGGCAGGTTTTACCTCCTCTAATGGTGCGAGTAGGAGCAGAAACAAAATGAGTAATTTGAACTCATAAAATAGTCTTTTTGATATAATGCTT
>JAJONQ010053986.1:0-12422 GCA_036250385.1 Solanum microdontum
GCAAATCTGCACAGACAGGTTTTACGAAAATGGCCATAACTCCCTCATCCTAACTCGGAATGAGGTGAAACCAAGTGCGTTGGAAAGCTAACTCAAAGAGATTTAATTTAATAGGTAGTGGCCCTTCCAGTTCCTTTTGTGCTAAGAGATATGCCTCTTTAAAGTTTACCCTCCAAATCGCATTTTTTGCGATTTTTGAATTTTGATACGGTTGCTCTAAAATTCGGGTTAGACCCATTTCCCACTCAATTTGACCCCCTAAATAAGAATATGAAGTCAAATTTCCGAAATCATGCACGGATTTTGAGATATATGGAAATTACAATTATAAGTGTTTCCGAAGCACATTTTCGAGCATTTTTTTGGGGTCGTTTCAGTCCCACGTATCATAACTACAAGCCACATGCTCTTCTTTAATTTTAAAGGTCTCACTTTTATCGAACACCTCCTAACATTGTCTCTACCTCTCATTATGTCATCAGCACACCTCAGAGAAACTTGATGTTGTATTCGAGTTCGAATGAGATACAGTAGGCAACCTCGCCTAGTCACGTCTTTGGCTTTGACGATTTCATTTTTTTATGAATCTTCCTTTAGGCACTCAATCTTGGCCAGTCACATCTTTGGCTTCCTGCTCTATTTGAAAAAAAAGGTACAATACGAAATAGACGTATATAATTCTCACGAGTAGAGGTAGTAGCAAGAAGAGTGACACTAGGGTAAACAAATAGAGCAGATATAGGACTGGTATGCGCCCTAAATTGTGAAATAACTGCTCAAGAAACAAAATCCTTAATAGTAACCTGCAGTATAAAAGATGGAAAGAATATTCAGATCTCATCGCCACCATACTGTAAACAAAGCTGATGCAATCATCAATTTATGAGGTAAAGTAGAGAGAAAAATAGGAGGGCATTTGAAGTGGTTGAACAAGATTTAGTAAAATCACAAAGTAGTCTTTTTTTTCTAGTTCCTTTTTGGAGTGCCTATGAGGTCACCCATCCCCATTTATACAGAAGATTGGGTTCCTTTTCTAGAGACATACTTAGTTGTAGGTTCTCTTTTTTTGTCACATGACTTGTATAGGTTTTACTCCAACTGTTAATAATATTCACCTCAGCAAAAAACAATTTAGGAGCTAAAACAGTTTCTTAGAGCTTAGTATGTAACATATAGAGAACAAACTACTCTCGTTTAGAGAGAGATATAGAGAATTTTCTTGCTCATATGATGACAGGTAGTATATGCTTCATAGGATTATAGAGCTTAATTTGAATAGTCCAAAATCAATCAGGTAGTATATGCTTCTCTTTAGTATCCTGAGTTTCTAGCTTGTCTTATCTATAGTTTCCTAAGTTGTTCAAGAGGCCTTATCCTTAGAAGTCATGAGCTGCTCCGCTCGTTTTATCCTTAATTTTCTGGGCTGCTCAACTACCTAAATAGTAGTTAGTATCTCCTACCCCGAAACCCAACATTTGCACTCTATCTTTAATAAGTAATATACCCCACACAACAAGCTAGTTCATGAATATAAGTTTAGGAACTTTGATTAAGTTTCATAGTAGATTAGCAAATACCAATTTGGATACACTACATTAGACTTTTATATCCCAAAGAGATTTAGTACACTTGATTATTAAGAATGAGTTTTTTACAATTTTAAAAATGAACATATAACATGTTGGTATCTATTAATTCAAATTTAATCTACATTTCAACTAATAAAATGATATCTTTGAGAAAAGAAATTACATACTACTAGAATGGATATGTTTGTCTGAAATACATTTTTGATTAATTTCTTCTCTTTTTTGCTAAGTATTTTCAGCTCCAACAGTAATTGCAGAAAATAAAACAATTCCTTGAACATCATGAGCAATTCTACTGGTATTATGCCATCATATAATAATTAGTTTTGTCATGGAGAGTCTCTAAAGGATCAAACATTAATATTGAAGCAAATCAGAGGTAGGCAACTATAGGAGGCGATGATATGAGAGGAATTATACATGATGGTTTTGGAGGCTTTACATCGTTTCATAGATAGTGAAATTAATAACAGAGGTGAGATGGAGCCAAACCTACAAGAAAATGCTGACCATCCATCTTGAATGCAACCTCATCTAGATATGGATAAGTTTGAACGACTCATGAATAAGGCAAATGAAGAATTATATCCTGGATACAAGAAGTTTAGAAAATTATCCTTTTTATTGCATATCTATCGTAAAAAATGTATGTTCAAATGGTCAAATAAATCCTTTAATTCATTGCTTGGGCTACTGAAGGATGCAATGGGGTAGCAAATCGCTTATAAGAAATAATATTGAAGATGATTCATCTAATGAGGTTATACAAAGTTTAGAACAGGAGATAACTGAGTTTAAGGAAAAAATAAAATGAAGAAATAGATCTGATGAAACAAAATTACGATAAGCTACAATCAGAATTCCTCCAAATGAGACAATTCATGCAAAAGTATGCTCCTAATGAATCTCTTCTTCTAGTTATCAAGGGCACCTCAAATGAACAGGTAACTAAATTTTACAAGTCTTAGACATTTTTATCAAGAATGAGTACAACAATCATCAAGGATATCTATACCATAAGGTACTACCTCATCTTTATCATTTGACGCTATTGTTTGAGTTTTCTTGCTACGTAAAATTTTGGGTTGATGAATCAAAATGCTTATGTTGTACTTCTTACTTCCTTAATTTAGTGAATGCTCTCACATTATTTTGATGAATAGATTTCCAAATGTAGTAAATATTGTGTTGAGCTGTAGAATTTCAAGAGACGAAAGCTAATTAGGAGAGTATGTGAACTCAATAATTTTGGATGTGAGTATAGTCCACATGTATATATAATCAACAAATCTTAAAGTCTTAATTGTCCACATCTACTTTTAGCAATCAGATGTTGTCCATTTACATAAACTAAAGTACGACCACTAACTAGCTTTTTTCGTAAGAAGCAATATTCCTCCTATAAAGTTAGCTTCTAAAGGAAAACTAATACACTTGTGAAAAATTTATTTATCAATTGCTACCAATTTCCTTGGAACATCTCCTTCTGGAAATGCTCTTTCTTTGAACACAAACCAACAGTATTTTGTCGATAATTTCTCCAAGAAATGAAGATGATGTGTTGCTACTTTGGTTAGTCTTATATTTGTATGACCGCTATGGTGAATAGATATTGCTTGAACAAACTTGATTTTGTATGCTTGTAACTTGTGATATCAAAGTAGTTTCTTCTAGGAATCAGGAGAAATTCACATTTGATTTTTATTTGGATGCTTCTTGCTTGTAATTTTTAAATTAGTCACACTACTTGCGATATTTTTATATTTTGCGTTTCAACTATTGACACATTTCTTTTTTATTTTAGGTAAACAATATGAAGTTCACAACTTTCATATGTGGGTGATTTTAATATGAATAAGAGTAACAAAACTTATTCAAAGACATTATTCAATAGGATATATATTACCACGAACAATATAAGTTTAGTTTTATAAGTTGTGATATTCATATTTTGGTCAATACTTCCTTTTGTTTGTCTAGATTAAAAGAGGTACATTCTATTTTAAGGATTAATAGTAATATATATTTTTAGTATTAGCCAATTTTTGTTGGTACTATGAGGCTTTCTTTTGCCAACATGTTTATTGGAATTCTATATATACATTTTCTCGGTAAATGTAGTAGTTATTATTAATGGCGGCTAAACAATTGTTGTTAAATGTTATGACATGTAGTGGCAATTTAATTGAATTTATTGGCCATAAAATTGATGCTAACAGGGAAAACTAAGACATTTTTAGAAGGCATATTGTAGCCATTACTCACCATATTAAAATTGCCGTTAAAACAACTAACTTTTAGCAACTATTTATTTGGATTTATCGACTAAAACAATGGACACTAAAAGACCACAACTAGCCGATATAAATCACCTTTAGTAGTCAACTTAATTGTCACAAACAATTGCCATTAACAGTACTACCTTTTAGTGGCTATTGTTTAAATTTATAGACTAAATCAATGGACACTAATAGACTATAGTTAGCCAATATGAATTACCTTTAGCAGCCAATATAATTGCCACAAACAATTACCATAAAAAGTAATACCTTTTAGCGGCTATATATTTAGATTTATTGACTAAAAAATTGGATGCTAAAAGACCATAGTTAGACAATATGAATTACCTTTAGCAGCCAACATAATTGCCGCAAACAATTGCAGTAAAAGCTAATGGTTTGTAGCGGCAATTCATGCTACCCTTTACCAGCATTTCCCACAACGGCCGGGAAAGCCTTTGCCGACCCCAGCATTGCCGGCTAAAGACCATTGGCCGGTACAGGTTATCGTGGAAAATGTTATTGCCGCTAAAGTCCTATTTTATTGCCGCTAAAGGGCCCTTTTGTAGTAGTGTTTTAACCTATTTATTAAAGAAAAAATGCCCAAGATGAGAACATTCATCTTATTTATTTCATGTATATGTGTAATGACCCTCCAAGTCATTTTCTTTGTTTTCTGATCTTTTCAGAGTTTTTCTGTAGCTACCCCAAGTCATTTATGACTTCTTGGGATTGACAGATCGGTCACCGGGTCATTCGTTTGGATTTTGTGCAAATTTCCATGTTTTGGAGTCTTTGAAACTTGAAAGGTTGAGTTCAATCAAACATTCACAAAGATGGCCCCAAAATGCAATTCTGACAGTTTCAACAGCTCCGGAAGGGCCATTTCATCCTGGGGACATGGTTGGTTAAGGCCCTGATTTTTAACGTTTTAAGCACATCTCATCCAATTCTAGGTGTCAACGATTGTAAATTAGTATAAAACCCAACTAAATGAGTTGGGGTCGAATCCCATAGGGAGCGGTACGTGTTTCAAATTCAACTAAGAAGTACAAATGTGGTCTAATCAGTCATAGGAATAGAAATTATCGAAGAAGGACGTTAAACAAATAAAAGGGGTGATGCGAATGTCAGATAGGGGCTTTGATTTGCAATTATCAACTACACAACAGTCACAAACAGTTCTAAATAACAATAAGGAGATAGATTCTCGGGATGTGATCGATTATAGACAAATTTTGATATATGGGTAATTGAAACTACTAGTAAACAACTGAAAATCAGTGAGTAGGCTAGACTATAAGGGAGATAGCTTTCTCTCAAACAACTATCCCAAATCAGGTGATTTCTTTCAAACATCAACAAGCATGACAATGAAGAACAACCTACACCTTAATACATCCACTCTTTCGAGCGAGATGGGTAGGATTGGGTTTAGGATTCACTCTCTCGATCTAAACCCAGCTCAACCAAATACCCACAAATCATTAATCAATAATCTTAGTTATAAAACCTCTCTCTCTTGCAAGCCAAGAACACAAAAGTAGAACTGCATTTGCAACTACAATTCATAAATTAAACCTCAATTAATGATTAGCTCACTTCAATTCAGTATTTAAACTAGTAATTAACAATACCCATAAACTAATTCAACCCATAATCACGTCATCACACCCCAAGAATTGGGTTTTAGCCAAATATCATAAAAAAGTAAAAACTATTACCGACTCGATTAGCCATCAACTGGGTAAGAGAGATTTAGTCTTTACAATGCTCAATTAGAAGAAAATCTGAAACCCACTTTCAAAATCTCCAAATTGAATCTCTAAGGTTCTTCAAAAACTCAGAAAAACTTAAGAGAAAAACTGTTCTAAGCTAATTTCGTCTTCAGATTCTTCAAGATATTAAAAGATACTCAATTAAAATGTTCAAAATCTAATTTATAGTCGCCAAAAATAAGCTACGAAGAGCTACTCGGCGAAGTAAGTCAGGCTCATCGAACCACTCGGCGAGCCATCCTTTGACATCTTCCTTCGCCTTTTCACCTTGGCATTCAGCATCCTCGAGGTCTGTAACTTTGGGCGATCTACCTTTACTTCGCGAAACTACTCGACGATTCACTAACTGCTCATTTTTGTCGCCGACTTGGTTTCTTCCTTCAGGGCTTGGCACACTGGAACTTTAGGCAGTCAGATGAGCCACTCGGCAACATGCCGAGTGCTCTTGGCGATCTCAGGCTCGCCCTTCTTCATTTCTTCAGCTTGTTTAGTTCCTTTTTGCCTGTTAGTGTCCTTGCTTTGTTCCTCAATCCATATACTTGAAAATCAAGGATTTAACATCAGTTATTGGCACAAATTAAACATTTGAGGACACTAAATCTATATAAACAATACCCTAAATGAGTCCAAATCCAAGACTCATCAACACCCCTAACTTAAACTTTTGCTTGTCCTCAAGTAAAACTCAAGTTCAGCAGATCAAAAGGGATGTCTCAAATAGTACTGCATAAGACTCAACATGAATGCACACAAAAAAATTCAACTTACTCATGCAATGATCAATTGTGCACTCAAAGATTCAAATTGTGACTCACCATTATCAAAGATGCTCAAGTTCACAATGCTTGCTTCAAATGCAAGTTCAAGCTCAACAAAGGTACTCAAATCCCATCACAACAAAGATGATTCCATATTCACACACATTTCCTTAACAATTTGTAGTTTAAGAATCACATATGACTCTCACACTCACAAAGATGAACACATGCATGACTTCACCCATAGGTTTACCCTTATTTTCCAATCAACACTCGTTTCAGCTCACTCAAGATCACAAAGGTTTTTTCAAGGCTTGTAACGAGGTTGAGTGTAAAGGTATGGTCATTTAGGTTTAGTGGCTGCTACCATCATGAAGTGTGGCCTGAACATCACTTTCCTCCCTTTCTTTAACATTTCAAATATGCTCATAATCCACTCCATTATTTAACTTCTTATGAATTACTGGACACCCCATTTCTTTTGCAATTTTCATCACTTATTTCACAACTTTTTTTCATTCTTTTTCTTTGCTTCTTTTCTCTTTTCTTTTATATGGAGGGGTTCCATATTTTTCAAAACCATTCTCAAACGGGGATTTCTCACACTTCTTGATTTTCCTTCTCTTTTCACCACACCCCCAACTTAGTCTTTTGCCTAAGTTGGCTATTCAAACAAACCACACTTCATGAGAATTATGGGTGAATGGATAAAGAAGGGTCACAATTGTTCAAGTTTCTTTCAAGAAAAGGGATAAGGCTCAAGGAGGTTCAAGCAAGGTTCACACATCTCACAATGTTGGCCACAAAAGAGGTATATTGTCAAATTATTTCACTCTTCAAAATTGTTTCCTAAGATCATTTCAAGTGCTTGCATCACTTAGTCAACCAGACCAACGGGGTAAATTCTAGGTGTCATCACACAATTGATCAAAGTAAGCTCATCACACAAGGCATTGGCACCAATATCAAACAAGATTCCACACTTTCTAGCTAGTATGCAATGTTCATCACAAGAGACTCATTCGATAACTGGCAAGTCACAACGAGATGCAAAAAGTCCACACATTGTCTATGCAACTTCATTTGGCCTCATCATTGCTGCACATTCATTTCGTTCAATTAAGAGCACTATTTAAGTCATTGGTATCGATCATCACCGATACTCAAATTTGCATAAGAACAACCACAATCATACACAAAAGAGGTGGCAAAGAAATTTTAAAAGTTGGGTCAAAGCCAATTCCATTCAAAACAATTAGCCACAAGGTCAAATATCCACAAGATAAGATCAAAACCAATTAAAACACAAAGCCCAATATATACGAACAAAAATATAATCACAAGAGATAGGTATGGAAATACCTCACCCCACCCACAAAAGAAAAGAAGTTGTCCTCAAATGCAACTAAAAACAAAAAAATCAATAAAACAACAGAGAGGGAGGTAAAGAGAATGATTCTGTCTACTCAGTCGCTCTGTCTGTCGGGGCATCAATGTCCGGTGTAACATCAGATGTAATTGCACTCGACCCAGCCATATTGGTGTCTCTCAAGGAGGTTTGTCGGGTAGTCTCGAACATAGAACCTTCCAAGTCGGCCATATCATCATACATAGCCACATCTTGCTCCCCAAGAAGCTCCTCATCGGTCTCGTCGTTAGACTCAGCAGCAGCAACATCCTTTATAATATCATCTCAGGTGGTAGCCGGAGGCATAAAAAAACTGGCCAGGACATTTACACTTGGAACCTTAAGGACCTCTGCTGACTCAAACAATGAAGTGAAGTCTATGGACTTCAGATGGTCCACATCCTTCCTCAACTCGGAGACCTCGACTTTCAGAGTCGTAACCTCAGTAGTAACCCTATGTCCTCTCTCACAAGTCTCTACTCTCACCGTGAGAGCATCAATGGATGTCCGGAGGGATGTCAAAGCAGCTAAAATAGCTCGCTCAATCATCCAGGGCACCTCGGCCTCTAATCAGGAAGCCCGCACATCGGTAGAATGGGCTAGGTGCCTCATTTTGAGGAGCATGGCCTGAGTGATCCTAGGAGGATAAGAAGAAGTGGAAGAACCTTGGGCCTGGGAAGGAGTAGAAGTAGATGTACCTGAAGGCCCGGAGGCCAGAGTAGGCAAAACTGCCTCTATAGGTATAGACTTAACATTAACTTCTGGGGATGCATCCACCGGAGCTGCTCTCCTCCTATCCACCTCATCCCGTGTGTACTCGACCTATATGTGCCAGATATCAGTGGAGGATGTAGGTGTGACCTCAATGTCCATCTTCTCGTCACGAGGAACTCCACCCCACCGACATAACTCTGTAATAAGCACTGGGAAAGAAAGGGATGTATGGCGTTGTTTTGCTCTCATGGTCATCTCCTTCTCTATAATTAACCCCAGATTCAACCGCTTCTTGGCGATGATAGATCCGAGACAGACCGTCTTTGGGTGGCGGAGAATGGACTCGTTTTGTAATGGCATGATTGAGCTACCGATGAACCTGAACCAATATCGAGTTGCTATGCTCAAGTCCTTCTTCTCAATAGGGGCACCAACCTCAATCCACTTTGGGGTGGTGTCAGAAATAAGGGGAGCTAGCCATCCCTTGAGGTCTTCCAGAGTCTGCGTTGTAGTCATGCTCTGATAGTCATGCTCAAAACCTGTGGCCCTGTCAAGTACAACATTAATATGATCGCTGCTGCATCGCACTGTCTTTCCCCAAACCATCACAGACTCCACTGGCCGGCCTGAAGGCACTAACCTTCTTCGTCCCCTGGGCGTACTAATTCACCATATGCGGTGTAGAACTCTCTAACCCAGGTGAGAATGTATGGGCCACGGGGATTGATAAATATATCAAACCTGTGGAACCAGAGTGTGTCCCACACCTAAGGGTACCTATCCACCACACCATCCGTGGACAATCTCTTCTCTTCAAGAATGGTCGTTAGTCCCTCGTCCTTTAGCATGTTGAGTAACCAGGGAGGAGGACCCTGAACTGGTGGTGCTGGAACCACCGTCTATGCCGGAGTTGGCATTATATCAGCAGTATGAGGGGTAGACTCCAAAATCCTTGACGGACCTTGACAAACCCTTGCACGATTCTCTGCTCGCTGGGTTTGTAGCGGTTGGTCATCATCACGCTTGGAGAGTGAGACCTAAGAATCAACAGATTACCCATCACTGCCGGAGTTATGCTCCGGTCTCTCAACAACGTGCGCTTTAACCTTGCCCTTGCCTCCCTTTGAAGGTGTTTTCTTTCCTTTGTTGTTAGAAGCAGTTGCTCCCTTATTTATCACAACGCCCCGTGCTCGTTTGCGGGGCAACGTGCCACTTCATCCCAATTAGTTCTAGCCATATCTGCAAAACACATCAGAAAGAGTTAGAAAAATTCAAGAAAATTTGCAGAATTCAAGTTGCAGAAAGACTCACCGAACCAGTCGCTGAGTCACTTAGGCGAGCCAAATCGGGTTCGCCGAAAGGACTAGTCTGAAAAATTCCCAGAAAACTGGCAGGTCGGTGATGTCCAGGGCCCTTCAGTAAATCACCGATATCACTTAGCATGCTCAGAATAGCCCGCCAAAATTAACAGGGTGTTTTATGGGTTAGGGGCGCCAAAAGGGCGATCAAAGGACACTTTCGGTGAGTCACCGAGTGAACTTGGTGAGCTCAGACTTCCCGCCGAAATTGACAGACTCTAACTAAGCCAAAAAATGAAATTAAGGGCGATCAAGGGGGACATTGGCGAACCACCGAACGGTGCAGCGAGCTCGACCCAGCTCGCCAAACTGTCCAACATGCCAAATTTCAACGCCAATTTCCAAAATCAAGCTTGCAGTCCCCAAAATCAAACTCACACATTATGCAATTCATACAAGACCCAATTGACCCATGCCTCTGGGGTACTCAGACTTTCCCCGATTTGGCCAAAATTGGCCATTTGACGACTTTTGCCCTTAAGAATGATGTCAACCGTTGTCTCATTGGGCAAATTACGTCATTTGGCTCAATTTGGGGTTACTCAGACTTCACCTAACTAGACCCAGCATAAAATAACCGCAACCCAATAATTTACTATCAATTTTAATGCATAAAACTCAGGGAATCAATTTTTAAGAAAATAAGCTCAATTTCGAAACACAAGTCGGCAATCCAACACATTAAGCATGATTTAAACACATGCCCAACACACAACAACACACATTTACCAAGAGAATTCGAGTTCAACTACTAATCAAGAGTTCAGGGTTCGAAAAACCAACTTGATTTTGAATTTGGAATTTGATACGCTAGGTGGCAATGTATTCCAAATTCGAGCACGAGATCAAGAATAAAAAAATACTAAAAATGGAAAGTATTAAAAGATCTAAGGTGCGTGTGAGAGTGTACGGGATTTGAAACGAGAGAATATGAAAGATTTTGAAAATTTAAACCGTTTGGCCTTTTAAAACCTCTTAATTTGCGGCCCTTTCGACAGTATTAGTCGACCACACCAAACCACTCGGCAATGCGCCGAGTGGTGACTTACCTCGCCAAGTTTTATAGGACCTCCAGTTAATTGGGGGTCCAAACGATGGACATAATCGAGCTTGCTGATCTATTTGGTGAGTTACCAATTCAGCCATTGGTCCGCTGAGTTTTACACATTTGCACTTCAAATGTGGGTCCAATTCGGGCTCGCCGACTGGACTCTTGGCTCGCCAACCTGCACATTCTCAACCACATTCTACTTTTCAACCTGTAAAATCAACACCCGTTATTCAAAATCAAACTTAAAGCATTAAAAATTTGGGTTGCCTCCCAAGAAGCGCCTTAGTTAACGTCGTGGCACGACGCAAGTACCCATTCAAGCTTCATTTTTGGGGTTTGCCATTGTATCACTAGGGAACCCCCCTTGTTGTCTTCGGTTTAGATGTGAAGAAATTTGACGCATTTGGGTCTCTAGCTGCTTGATAGAGACGGAATAAGAGATCACCATTTGATTGAGAGTCGAGACCTCATCTTTTATCTCTTTCAACACTTTGTCAAACTCTTCGACTTTATTGAGAATGCGTGAGAGCATATCCTCTATCCGGCCATTCTCAGATTCCTTGGGCTTTTGACGCTCATAGGGAGGAACATACCTACCTTTCTCCCCCTCTCTATTCCATCTTTGGTTGCCTTTCGACCTTGAATGTTTTGTACGATTACTTCCTCTTTGATTGGTTAGGAAGTTCACTTCCTTATTGTACAACGCTTCAAGTTCCACGACATGTTTGGCTAGGATATTCAGCTGGGTCATCATTTTGGCCAAGTTCTAGCCTCTCTCTTGATCCTTTATGATTTATTCTTTTGTTATTTTATGAGTGAGGGAATAGACTTGGTCTTTGCAAGTATACCATGCCCTGCTCATCTTGGTCATGTGATCAAGGAGTTGGGAGGCTCTTGCATAGGGCTGTCGCATTATACCACCCGAAAAAAGTTGGCCAGCCACTCCTCTATTTACCGAATCAAGCCCTCTATAGAAAAATTCTAGCAGCACCTTATTTGGAAGTCCATGAGTTGGGCACTGAAGCACTAGCTTCTTAAACCTCACCCACGTCTCATGGATTGGATCACTTTCTAAGCGCTTGAAACTTTGGATATCATCCCTAAGTATCATCATCTTCGATAGAGGAAAAAATCTCACTTGGAACATTGTGATCAACTCCATCCAAGAAGTGATAGAATCTCTTGACAACTTAGCCGACCACTTACTTGCCTCGCCCATAGGAGAAAATGGGAACAACCTCAACCGGACCGATTCTTGCGATATGTTCTTAAATGAGAACAGTCCATAAACATCAACAAAATTTCTAATATGCTCATGGGGATCCTCATGAGCCAGCCCGCCAAACAAACCCTTCAGTTATAGGAGTTGAAGCATGGTACTTATGATGTGGAACACGACGTTTGCTTCAGCTGGAGGCAAATGAATGGCACCAACACCACCCACTTGGTTTGGGTCATTGACATCATTGAGATTCTCAATGTCGTCT
>JAJONQ010053987.1:0-13635 GCA_036250385.1 Solanum microdontum
ATATTTGCTATTGACAATATTCTTCCATATTCTCTGTGGGATCGACCCCGACTCATAGTTGGGTAAATATATTGCATACGATCGTTTATATTTCTTTTCAAGAGGTATATTTGAACGTTATCAAAAGGAGAAGTCAAGAAGTGCAAGAAAAGTCTCCCTTAACCCATGGTGTTGCGGAACAATGGAAACCGTCCATAAAAATAGTTGTGGAATAGAAGTACAAAAGAAATTGGGTTTCCAAGCAATCCTTGGAGGTGAATAAAGAGATGACATAGAATTACTAGAAAAAGAATTGATAAAGGAAAAGAAAGGAATGCCTTGAGAATACCACATCTCATGAGGAAAAAGTCACGAAGCCTAAATGAATAAACTTTTACACTCAACCCTATTACAAGCCTTAGAAAGACCTTTTTGATCATGAGCAAGCTGAACCGAAGATTGATTGGAAAATAAGGGCAAGCCTATGGGTGAAAACATGCATTATGTTCCTCTTTTTTAGTGTGAGCGTTGCATCAGATTCCTGATCTTGAATTGATTAACCTCTGTGTATGAGCATGGAATCATTCTTTATGAAAGGGCATTTAGATACTTTTTGTTGAGCTTGAACTTGCAAAAGTAACAAGCATGAAAATCTTTGGTAATGGTGTGTCACAACTTGAATCTCTGAGTACATAATTGATCTTTGCATGAGTAATTTGAGTCTTGTTGTGTATGTTCATGATTTAGTCTTGTGTAGCACTATTTGAGACATCCTATTTGAACTGCTGAGTTTGAGTTTTACTTGAGGACAAGCAAAAGTTTAAGTTGGGGGTGTTGATGAGTCCACAAATTGGACTCATTTGGGGATTTATTTTAATAGAAATAGTGTCCTCAAATGCTTATTTAGTCTAAATATCTGATGAAAACACTTAAGTTTCAGGTATTTGAAGTTTGAAAGAAAGCATGGACACTACTTTGCAAAAAGAAATGAAAAGGCCGAAAGGAACAAAAAATGAAGGCATGAGGATCACCAAGTCTATTTGCCAAATCGCCGAAGAGTCTCACTTCACCTTTTGTTCCAGTGTGCTGAGCCCTGAAGGAAAGGATCAAGTCGGCGGAAAAAGGGAGCAGTCGGCATATCCTCGAGAAGTTCCACGAAGAAGTACTATATCGCCCAATGACCCAGAGCACGATGATGCCGAAGGATGGTGCAAGACGACGATGAACTACACCAAAGGGCGAATCGCCGAGTTGATCGGCGATCCTGACTAATGTCTCCGAATGATCAGCTGCAACACAGATTTTTGAAAACTATAAATATTCGTTGAGAGTTGTAGCTTAGTATCAGATTTTAGTATTATAATTTTTTCAGTGTGAAACAATTAATATAATTTTAGGACTTTTTCTCTGAGTTTGAGAGGGTTTTGAAACTTGAAAAAGAAGAGGGTTTCATTTCCAAGGAGTTGGACTTGGGTCTCTCGAATTCTTCAATTTTGGCCTGTAACAAAACTTAAATCTTTATACCCATTTGAATGCAAGCTCATTTAGGTATAAATTTCTATCTCTTGATATGTGGCTAAAGACCCCCATTTTTGGGGTGTGATTTAGCAAATATGTGTTGATATTATTGGTGGGTCTTTCTTGCTAATAGGTTAGATGTATTTTAATGGTGATTTCACCTAGCGGCTATGGTTTAATTTAATGGGTTTGTAGTTGCAAATACAAAACCACCCATGTATTTTCAGCTTGCTCGAGAGAGAGGTCGCAAAACCAAGATCTCTAGACTGATGGCCTAAGGAGGGTGAGGCCTAGTCCTATATCCTAACACTCAGCTCGAGAGAGTGAGTGGGGTAAGGAGTAGGCTGGCCTTCATGTGGCAAATGGGTGTTCGAGAGGAACCCATTTGAAACAGGGTAAGCTGCCCTAAAGGGAACTTATTTCCATCTAAAGCTTAGCTTAATCACTATTATCTTGCAAATTTCCTATCAAAAGCATGTACCCAAAGATTTATACCAATAGATTTTGCGGTCACATCCCAAGGATCCCCTCTCATTCATAGATTTCTTTGTTGTTTTTTACTGTTTTTACTATACTTGTGACAAAACCCCCATTTGATATTTGACACTTTTGTGTCAGCCCCTTTAATTTACAATGTTTTTAATCGTTAATGTCTTTAGCTATGACTAGTTAAAACTAATTTTATTTTTCTATTAATTCTCGAAAAAACTCCCTTGGGACTCGACCCCAGCCCTTGGTTGGGTTATTATACTATTGCACAATCATAGACACTTGCATCAGAAGTTGTGTCGTTGATTACATAAACATCAGGGACTGGAAGAGCTGCGTTTGCGTTCCTGGCATTAGCTCTACGAGGAGGTATGATCACTGAAACGTAGAACGTCGAGTTAGAATAGAATTAGATCATGAGTTAGAATAGAATTAGATCATACCTTACGCACGATAAGAGTAAAAAGAAAATGAAGTTTTCCTAAAGCACTTCGTAGCCTCCTTCTCATTAGGTATGGTGAACTTCACACCTATGAAAAAGACTCTACTTAGTGTGGCTTTTCAGATATCCTAGGACACTTAAACCTAGTGCTCTGATACAAGTTTGTCACGCCCTGAACTACCCCCGAGACGCGGACACGGGACCTAGGACCACAAGTGATCCCAAGCTAACCCTGCTGGCATGATCATGAGAATACTAAAGATAATAAACTGATGCGAAAGCTAAATCATAAAGTAAATCTAAAATGATAGGGAATATCCATATGCTAAAATTGAATATATATCAAATCTGAGAGTTTAATACAAAAGAAATATCAAACTCGAAACACTAAGTTGAATCTAACTATGTCTGAAAATAGCATCTAACTGACTAGAAATGCTAGGATAGGCCCCAGCTAAGTCTAGCAAAACTGAAAGTAAAGAAATAAAATACTGAAAAGAAGCTCATGACTAGTGTCCTCGGAGAATGAGGACTCACCACTGATTCTGCTGAACTGGAGATCGGGAACCGATCTAAGTGTGATCTGCTGAGAACCTGAAACTACATCACGAGAAGAAGTAGTGCAGAGTATGCGTCAGTACTTGAAAGGTACTGAGCATGCAGGATAGAATAAAGCTGAAATAACATATAACTGAACAAGCAAATAAGCAATGATATAATTTGAACATGATATAGCTACTGAATCCTGAGCTAACTGAATGCAATGACCAATTTATAACATGCTAAGACTAAATACTAAATATAATGATACATGGTCAATGCAATAGAATCTAACTGAACTGTGGGAGCTACTAATAACCGATAATAAAACCACATGAGCTAAATGTGGAGTTCGATGTATACGGCCTATCGAGAGGACCCAATCTACCATGCCAGAGTATAGAGGCATGCTGGCGTGATCACTGAAATAATGCCCACAAAGGGGACTTACAACCTACGTGGCTAGTAGTTCTGGGACTATTTGGGTACACTGAACCCTAGTCCTACTCGGTATTATGCTTAAACTGGGCATGCAAACTGAGTATGTAACAATTAACTGATATTAATGCATTAATAATTGAGGCATGTATAACTGAATAACTGAAATATTTGACCTAGCATGTGTAATTCAATAACTAAAGAAATACATAGCTAGGGTTCTGGAATTCATGCAATAAACTGAATATTAACATACTAATCTGATTTGGATCATTCTAATAGCTAAGAACCCAATAATTCTAACATTCAAGAAACCCCAGGTCTAGTTCATAATAAGGGAATCAAGAAACTGATTGAAAACTAGGGACCTAATGTGTGAAAGGAACCCACTAGTGAAATCCCACATACCTGGTGGCGAATTCCACGGAGAAATCTTTTGATTTCGGGGCTGGAACTGATGGAACCTTGCTGCGTTCTTAAACTAGTGTTGCTCAACCTTTTCTCCTCTTTCGCTTCTAATTTTCTAATTTTTTGATTAATGATCTGACTTAGGTAAGTTCTAGTTATGTTTCTAGGCTAAAACTAATCAAAACCATGTAGTTAAGGGTTAAAACGATGTAGTTTAGGGGTCCAACAAAATAAGAAAAGACCAAAAGACTTCTGACTTAAACTGCTGATGGGGCTGACCACGGCCACCTTCATGGACCGTGAAAGGGACCACGGATCGTGAAGTGGGTCGTGGTCTTCGCCTGGTGACTACTGAGCTGAGGGTCTATATCACGAGCCTTACCACGGCCCCTATGAGGGACCACGGACGGTTAAGGTCCTCGTAGTCCTCACTTGGGCTGAGGTCTGGTGGCTTAGGATTTAAGAGGCTACTGATTATGCTTCACAGACTTCCCCACGACCCGTGTTCAGGACCATGGACCGTGAAGGTCCCCGTGGTCCTCACTTGGGCGAAGGGTGTCTGAGGTCTAGGCTAGGGAGGCTACTACCTAGATGTCACGGACGCCACCACGGCCCGTCATCAAGGCCACAGACCGTGAAGGTGCCCGTGGTTTAAAGTCTGGGCCTGGTGACTTCCAAGTCATGAACATGGGCAGGTCAACTAACCGTGGACCCTGTAATGGTCCGTGAACCCTGCCGTGGTTCATTGCTTCAGGTAAATTTTGCAATTTTTTTCTAGGTCTGGTTTTCGAGGTGTTACATTCATACTTCCCAATTGAATCTGAAACATGTACCGCTCCGCTCCCTGTGGGATTCGACCCCAACTCATTTAGTTGGGTTTTATACTGACTAGCGATCATTGTCACTTAGAATTAGATGAAGTGTCCTTGGAACGTTAATCAGTAGGTGAAGGAATATTTTCTAGATCTCTTTTGGGGCTTACCCATCTACCATAAGAATTACACCCTAACCCCTTGTGGGCCAATTGGTACTAACAAGTAGGAATTCTTTACTCATCTACAAGCATATCACATGCCTTGTTCACTAGTGCCACATCCCTTTTAGCATTAGACCTAAATGTTGAACTACTACTCACAAAACCATCTATTAAATAAAGGTATTTCTCAAGCATATGAATACCTATAAAATTGAACCCCCTTTTAAGATAAGGTGAAGACCTAACATCAAGCTTCAATTCAGCACCAACATGAGTTTAAATCCACTCTAATGTCCTGTAACACCCCTAAAATACTAGACCAACTCTTGCATGTCGATGCATCATTTCTTAATTAATACAATATGTTTTACTCTTATTTTGGGAACATGAAATTTTGTGATATTTGCAACCTTTCTTAAAATAAATTGTGCTCGTAATTTAAGGTATTGTATGGGGGTATTTATATAATTTTTCTAATTAAAATTTCATATGAATTGAAAGTGTTGGTATCAATTATATACATATAGGTGTATATGTATACATTTTGGGCAGCACACAATAATTTGGGGCAGCACTTTTTAGTGACAGTAGTATATGTGACTAAGCATCACTCTTAGGACTATATAATCACACCTCCTCTTGTGATTTTCGTTTGGAACTGAAGTCCAAGAACCTAAGAACATTTTCTAACCTGTTGTTCATCAAAATCACAAGAGAAAACCTTGGTCCTTCTAGGTGGAAGTCGAGACATCCTACCTTTTGGTGAGTAATCAAAACTTGTTTTTTTTAGCTGAGTAGTGTTTAGTACTATTAGAATTTATCGTTACGTATAACTCTTTTTTCGGTGAATAAATATGATTTGGAAAGCTGATTCCTATACCTAGAACTCTTTTGTTTATGGTAAACTCTAATTTAGCTTTTATGACTACGAAATAAGGGACACAACATATGACATGTTCTGTCCAGATTTTGAAATTTAAAATCCTGTATGTTCAACTATTACTGTTTTGATTATATCTTTTTGTACAAAGCGTCTTTTGCGATGATTATTGATTATTTGCAAGCTTAAAAGATGTACCTACATCTTTTATGAAGGATATAGATTCCATTTTGGCCATTTTCTGTTTCAAATCTAAGTTGCGACATGGAGTGCTTTTATTGGGCAGAATTTCTGTTTTTGGAGTATAGT
This sequence comes from Solanum microdontum, assembly GCA_036250385.1. NCBI lineage: Eukaryota > Viridiplantae > Streptophyta > Magnoliopsida > Solanales > Solanaceae > Solanum > Solanum microdontum. The sequence continues at coordinate 5,980 of JAJONQ010053987.1, forward strand.
CGTATTTGTACAGGCTAGACTTACTTGTGATGATAACCCTGTGTTACACATCATTATTGATCAACTAGAAAGTAAATAAGTTATTGAATTCATTTTTTAAGGTTGTATATCCTCGTGTACGAGTTGAAGACTTTGATACGTTAGTTGGTCTACGATTTGAACTCGTGAAGTTGGGTTGGACTGTTTTTGTGCTAAAAAACTGAGGTTTGTGTATAAACTTATACTTGTACTCTTTTTACCTGCTGGTATATCTGAAAGTTTACTTTCGTACCTTGGTTACCTCTTATCACTTTGCATTGTCGTATTGGTATTCTTTAATACATTAACGACGCCTGTGTAACTCGCCCACTTGTACGGATTGTTTGATCACTTGGCACTCTTGTTGGGACCTCGTCCTTCTTATGGCTGTGACTTTGTCACTCTTGGCATGCCTCTTGATTCGGATCATTTACCATCTGGACTCTGGATTTTTAGTCCGTCTTAAGAATGGAAGTTGTCCATTTTAAGTACGAACTAGGAAGCCATTTTTAATATGGTTCTTGGTTCTCTTGATTATGGGGTTTTGACCCTTCTGATACCTGCTTGTTCTTGGTGTGACGACATGATGTATATATTGGGCGAGTCTTGTTATTGAATCTTTTGGAAAACTGTGCTATGAGCGTTCTTGACATTTGGATCTTTAAATATAAAACTTGATACTTTTTATATATTGTTTGCTTGATTTATTTATTATGTTCAATTATGCTGCCCTTGACTTGAGAACGATAACTTGCTGAATTTGAGGGCTCTAAACCTTTAGTTTTTACACCACTAAGCTATATGCTTAGCGATAGTTGTTTCTATCGTAGGGTTGTTCAAGATGATGCTTGAAGCTGGCCATTGGAGATGGATGTTTTGAGAGCCTTAAGGAAGATCACATTTGCATATAGGCATCTATATTTTGTATAAACCTTGGGACTTGTACATATTCTATGTGTTGTATATTTACATGGGATTTTTAGGGCTGATTTGATCATGTCACCATGAGTTGTAATATAAATATGGCTATATGTTTTGTTCTTTTTGGGGTGTGTAAACCCAAGTCTTGTAATATCCTAAATCTACTATTACTTTCGAATGTTTGTGTGAAGCATGAGGAGGCTAATTTTGGTACTCGGAAGCTTATAATATTCTTGTTATTTCATCCTTGAGTGTAAGGATAATATATATACATGAAAGGCTCGTAGGTTATTTGCTTAAATTACTTTTCGGAGGTCATTATGCATCTAATCCCTCTACTAGATTATATCAATATGCCCTCGTTAATCGCTTTTGAGCGTCGCAAGTATAAGTTAAGTCTCTTTAAAAAGGGTCGCTTCATGTCCATGTAAGATCGTCGAATTTTTGTATACTTTCATTCAAAACTATTCTGGCATTCGAGGGACTAAGTCTTGTTTCACTGTAACGCGTAAAATTTTGACTCCCATTTAATAAAGCTCATCGCGAAATGCAATATTTCCAACTCTTGGGGCTGCAAATGAAATAACACTAATGGGAAGCTTTGGAAAATTTGTTGCTGATTCATAAGCATTTAGTAGAGCAAGTGCACCCCCTAGGCTATTTTATGTTATTGTGAAGCTAACTTGTTCACCTTTTGTTTTGTAAAAATCTACCAATGTTTTCAATTCTTTCATGACTTGTTCTGAGGCACTTGATTTGTTGTATCTAGTTGAATCACACTTAGATGTGTAAATACTAAGAAAACCATGTTCTGCTTTTGAATCCATATGTCCAATTGACTCTAATTTCCTTTACATATTTTCATACCATTCTGAAGGTGTCATTGTGCCTCTCCATGCCACAACAATATCTCTCCTCCCAATTCGTCGCGATTATTCATCATCACTAACTGCCACAAAACCAATCCAATTTGAATCTTTGCTCCAAGTGTATGTCAATTTTGATCTTTCAAGCCATTGGGGCATATCTATTTATGACATAGCATAGATGTACTTGGTAACTTTGTAGCCAGTCTTGTTAATTCTTGACTTATCAAACAATTTATAACTATTGTACATGCAAATTCCACAATACTCATAGAATGAGTCAATATCTAATGCATCATAAGTTGCTTGAGCAAATTCACCATATTTTACAATTTCTCGACGAAGCAAAGGGTGGAATGGATCAAGAAGTCCTTCCCATTCATGAACACCATGAATGTTGCACCATCTATCGGATATGTCCTCCTTAGGTGACATGGTAGGTGTGTTGCCTTGTCTTCATGAATATTGTTCCAATTAGAATGAGTACGTGGAGGTGTTAGAGAAATAGTCCGTTACATAGAGTCCTATTAGCAAATAAAGTCAAGTTATTTCAGCTTTGTCCTAGTTTTTAGGGGAGTATTTTATCATGGATTTACTTTCTACTTTAGGAATTAGTGGTTCTAGTTTTTAGCTTCAAATACTATGTATTTGTTATATAAAATCTGCAGTCGAAGAGCACTAAACAAGCAGCAAAGTAGTTCCATTTCTTCTCAACGTGTCGACTAGTTTTCTCCGTTTTTGTTTACTGCACGTTTCATTATCTTGCTTTTGTTTACAGTGGTATCAGAGCGAGCGTGAGGTTCTGCAGCAATACAAAACAAGCAGCGATTCTAGAGTGAAAAGAAAATAGCAGCAGCTAAACCTTTTTTTCTTCTTTTCGTTTAACTCATGGCATCAGACAGTACTTTCGTACAAGCAGCGATTCCTCGCTTTGATGGTCACTATGACCATTGGAGCATGCCAATGGAGAATTTCTTACGGTCAAAGAAGTATTGGTCAATTGTCGAAGACGGGATCAACACTCCGGCAAAAGGCAAAATTTTGACAAATGATCAAAATGCAGAATTGGAAGCAAAAAGTTGAAAGATCTGAAAGCGAAGAACTATATCTTTCAGGCTATCGATCGTCCCATCCTAGAAACTATTCTTCGCAAAGAAACTTCTAAGGATATTTGGGATTCTATGAAGAAAAAATATCAAGGCACTGCCAGAGTGAAGAATGCACAGCTTCAAGCCTTGAGAAGGGATTTCGAGACCTTACAAATGAAGGAACGAGAGTATGTAATGAGTTATTGTCCTAGAACAATAGAGATCAGCAACCAAATGTGATTCCATGGCGAGAAGATGACTGATATCATAATTGTTGAGAAGATACTACGCGCTCTTTGACATCAAAGTATGATTATGGCGTTTGCTCCATTGAAGAGCCAAAAGATATAGATGAGTTGTTGCTTGACGAATTGCAAAGTTCCTTACTGGTGCATGAACATAAGATGAATCGCAATTCAACTTCTGAAGAACAGGCCCTGAAAGCTTCTACTTTTATTTCTTCCAATTGTAGAGGAAGAGGTAGAGGTAGAGGAATAGGGAGAAGAGACCGTGGAAAGAGAGATGGAGGCAGAAACTTTAGGGTCAATGATGACTAGGGCAAAGCCTGAGGAAAAAAATTTGACAAATCAAAGGTAGAATGCTATCAATGTCATAAATTTGATCATTATCAATCTGAATGTTATACTAGACTGCCTAATGAGAAGGACGAGAAGTCAAATTTTGTTGAAAGCAAGGAGACAAAGGCTTTGTTGATGGCAATACAAGCACAAAAGAACTCGTGCAAGATGTTTGGTATCTGCACACAGGCTGCTCTAATCACATGAGTGGAAGTAACTCTTGTTTTTCTAATTTAAATGAAGGCTTTCGTTCTAAAGTGAGTTTTGGTGATTTCTCTACCGTAGATGCAATGGGGAGAGGTGATATTAAAATTAAAGCAAAGAATGGTTTTGAAGAAATAATATCTAATGTGTTATACGTTCCTGCTTTAAAAAGTAACTTATTGAGTGTTGGACAATTGCAAGAAAAATGATATTTTTTTTGGTCTTTGTGATAAAGTCATTAGTATTACTTTAGATAATGTTTCGCTAATTCAAATGTTATTAATATGCTAGAACCTAGACTTTGTCCTATTAGTAAATATGTTTTTCATGTTAGACGTGTTGTGCATATATTAAATTTGGTTGTTAGTGATGGTGTGAAATTATTTGAAAATAGTTGTGAAAAAATTGATAATGCTTGTTTTTTTTATTTTTAATTTGCATAGTAGTAGTAGAATTAATCGATTTAAAGTGCTTCGTAATTCATGTCAACTTCCATTTAGTAAATTTCCAAAGCATGTAAAAACTAGATGGAATTCTTTTTATGATAGGTTTGAATTTGCTTGTGCATATAGAGAACCTATTACTATGCAATTTAATTCTCATAATGCTTATTCTGATTCAAAACTTAATGATACTGATTGGAAGAAGTAAATGAACTTAGAATATTTTTGAAATCATTTTGTGATGCTACTAAAAAAATTTCTGGAATGTATTATCCTACTATTTTTGAAATTTTAATACATGTATGTGAGATTTCATCTCTCTTTACTGAATATAAAACAAATGAATTTAAATGCAAATGCTATTGAAGCTATGATTTCAAAATCTAAGAAATATTTTTTTCCTATCCCTCAAATTTATTAAGCTGCAATTCTTTTCAACCCTGAATATAAAGAATATTGTGCAAAAGCTTTAGTTGCATTTATCAAAATTTAGATATTCAACTAGATGAAGAACCTTATTTGGTAACATGTCAAAATAATATAAAATTACTTGCTAAAGAAATGTATGATAAATATTGTTCCTTAGACAATGTTGAAAATCCTCATATGTGTAGGCCTCAAGTAGGTGCCCATGTTAAAATGAAACATAAACTTGGTCTTGATTCTTCTAATAAATGTGAATTTGTGAAATATCTTGAACAGGGTTCAGATAATATTATAAACGAGGAAGGTATACCACAACTCCTGAACTGGTGGAGGGCTCGTGGAACTCAATTTCCAAAACTTAGTAGGATGGTGAAGGATGTGCTTGCAATTCAAGGATCATCAGTAGCTTCAGAGGTAGCTTTCAATGTGGCAAAATTTCAAATTAGAGACCACAAATATTCGTTAGCAGAAGGCAGTTTGGAGATATTGGTGTTGTTTAAAGATTGGATAAATGTTGAGCGGAGAAATCTAGGACTTCCAAAGTTAAGTAGTCAATATGAACTTTTCATAGATTCAACCATTGGATATGGTAGTGACGACGACATGGAACTTCAAGATCGTCAACGAGCTTTGCCAAGACCAGTAGTTGATAATGGTCAATCTATAGCTGAGTTAGACAAAGGCTTTGTAGGATGATACCACTATTTGTATTACATTCGAGGCTTAGTTGAAATAGAACCCTTCCTAGAAGGTGGTTGCGTAAATTAGGCATTCTACTAATAGTTGTAAATTGTAATACAAATTTGAATAAATTGGATTAATATTTTTTTTTAATTTGTGTCATTGTATATACTTTTATTTTTATTTAATTTTTTAAAATTATAAACTTAAGTTATTTAAAATACAAGTTATAAGTATAACTTATAATATATTAATAAGTAATAACTTATAATATATTAATAAGTAATAACTTATAAACTTCAAAAGATTCAAATTCAAATCTTGAAAATATAAGCTCAAATTTTTTTTAAAAAAAAAACTTTATTAAACTTAACTTACAAACTTAATAAGTAAAAGTTAAAAAAAATATCTTTAAAATAAACTTTAGTAAAATTACATTATAAATTTCAAAACTATTAAAATTTAAACTTAGAAAAATAAAAAAGCATTCATATTTTTGTGATTCAAAATAACTAAAAAAAAAATATTATTTTTTAAAATATGTGTCGTCCCGTCCCGGTCTGGTCCGGTACTATCCCGGTATATAGTGGGACAGGATGGAACCGAATATTCATCCTGGTAATTTCGATCCGGTATCGGTCAACATGTCCTATTCCGATCTAGTACCGATTCATTCCGGTGCCCAGCCTTAGTAGAGATGTCATTTTTTATGGAGAAAGCACTTGGGACTAGAGTATGCAACAGTCTACTCCATTTTTATTTGATATTGGAGTCGAAGAAGCAGCTACAATGCCTGAAACTGCGGAGAACTCAACTCCTGCAGTGGCAGAAATTCCATCAGCTCCTGCTGAAATTTCACTAACTACTGAATCTTTACCAGCAGCTTTAGAAGAAACTAATGCAACAGCTCAGTCTCTTCGTCGTGTTCATAGAAATCCCGCGTGGATAGGATACTATAAGGTAACATGAATTAATGTAAATGATGATGCAATTACTCATTTTGCATTGTTTGAAGATTGTGACCCGACAACCTTTGAGAGTGCTGATAGAGAAGAAAAATGGAGAAAGGATATGGATGCTGAAATTGAAGCTATTGAAAGGAATGATACTTGGGAGCTTGTTGATCTTCCTAAGAAGCAAAAAACCATTGGTGTCAAATGGGTCAATAAGACGAAGCTGAAAGAAAATGGTGAAATTGATAAGTATAAGGCGCGATTGGTGGCTAAGGGATACAAGCAGGAGTATGGTGTTGAATACACTGAAGTTTTTGCTCCAGTTTCAAGGCATGACACTATTAGAATGTTAATTGCCTTGGCGGCACAAAACGCATGGTCTATCTTCCAGTTGGATGTCAAATCAGCTTTCCTACATGGATACTTGGAGGAAGAGGTATTTATCGAACAACCCCTTGGTTATGTTAAGATTGGTAATGATTAGAAGGTTTATCGATTAAAGAAAGCTCTTTATGGACTAAAACAAGCCCCACGGGCTTGGTTTAGCTATATTGAGGCTTATTTTCCAAAAATGGGTTTTCAAAAGTGTCTATACGAGCATACACTTTTTTGGGAAAATTGGGGAGAATGGGAAAATGTTCATTGCGTGCTTAGATGTTGATGATCTTATATTCACGGAGAATAGTAACGTCATGTTTGATGAATTCAAGAAGTGTCTGATGAATGAATTTGAGATGTCCGGTCTTGGTAAGATGCATTATTTTCTTGGTTTAGAAGTGGTGCAGTCTGATGAAGGGATATTTGTTTCTCAGAAGAAGTATGTGTGAGAAATTTTAAATAGGTTTGAAATGCAGAATTGCAATCCAGCCAACATTCCAGTTGAGTTTGGTTTGAAACTTAACAAAGCTGGGAGCGGAAAGAAGGTGGATAGTATGTTTTACAAGCAAATTATCGTTAGTTTAATGTATCTAACTACTGCAAGACCAGACATCATGTATGTTATTAGTCTTGTAAGTAGATATATGGAGTGGCCGACTGAAATGCATCTACTAGATACGAAGAGAATTCTGCACTACCTACAAGGAACCAAGGATTTTGGAATTTTCTACATGAAAGGAGAAAAGACAGATTTGGTTTGCTTCACTGATAGTGATTATGCAGGAGATCAAGATGATAGAAAAAGTACTTCGGGTTATGGGTTTATACTAGGTGCAGGGACTGTGTCGTGGTCCTCTAAAAAACAAACAATTGTGATATTATCAAGTACAGAAGCTGATTTTGTTGTTGCTACAGGTTGTGCTTGTCAAGATATTTGGCTTAGGAGAATCATTGAAGAGCTGCAGTTCAAGACGAGAAGAGCCACTATAATATTTTGCGACAACAATTCAGCCATCAAGTTGTCAAAGAATCCTGTGAACCATGGAAGAAGCAAACACATTGATGTGAAGTATTATTTCCTGCGAGATCTCAATAATGAA
>JAJONQ010053992.1:0-15913 GCA_036250385.1 Solanum microdontum
AGATATATTATTTATTAATTGATCTAATTTTTCATTATCAGTTTTTGTGATATTAAGTTGTTTATATTCCGGATATAATTTGATTAATTTTCTTCTTATTTTTCTTAATCTTCTACTAGTATGTTTCTTACCATGTTTCTTATTATCCATAGCTTGTCCTTAAGTAACACTCAAGATTAGCGGTTCAAAAGGATGTCTCAAATAGTGCTACATAAGACTCAACCATGAATGTACACAACAAAGTTCAAACTACTGATCCATAGATTAATTGTGCACTCAAAGAATCAAATTGTGACTTACCATTACCAAAGATGCTCAAGTTCACAATACTTGCTATAAATGCAAGTTCAAGCTCAACAAAGTTACTAAAATGCTCTTATAACGAAGGTGATTCCATATTCACACACAATTACTCAACAATTACAAAGTTTTGAAATCACAAACAACTCAAACACTCACGAGATGAACACGTGCATGACTTTACCCATAGGTTTTCCCTTATTTTCCAATCAACAGTAGTTTCAGCTTAATCAAGATCACAAAGGTCTTTCCAAGGCTTGAAACATAGCTGAGTGTTAAGGTATGATCATTTAGGCTTAGTGGCTACTACCTTCATGAAGTGTGGTCTAAACATCACTTTCGTATTTTTATTTAACATTTCTAATATGCTCACAATAACCCTATTATTCAACTTCATAAGAACTATCGGATACCCCATTTCTGTTGCAACTTTCACCACTTTATTTCACAACTTTTCATTCTTTTTATTTGCTTCTTTTCTCTTTTCATTTTTTTTTACTTGGAAGGGTTCCATCTTTTTCAAAATCATTACTCAAAGGGGGATTTCTCACACTTCTTGAGTTTTCTTCTCTTTTCACCACACCCCCAACTTAGGCTTTTGGCCTAAGTTGCCTATTCAAACAAACCACACTTCATGAATGTTATGGGTGAATGGACTAAAGAGAGGTCACAATTGTTCTAGTTTCTTCAAAGAAAAGGGATAAGGCTCAAAATGTGCCAAGCAGGTTCACTCACCTCACAAGGTTGGCCATAAAAGAAGTATATTGTCAAATTGGTTCGCTTTTCAAATTTTTTACCTAATATCATTTCAAGTGCATCCATCACTTAGTCAACCGGACCAACGGGAAAAATTCTAGGTGTCATCACACACAATGTTCAAGTTAATCTCATCACACAAGGCATTGGAATCAATATCAAACGAGACTCCACGCTTTTTAGCTAGTGTGCAATGTTCATCACAAGAAACTCTTTAGATATCCAACTAGTCACAATGAGATGCTAAAATTTCACACATTGTCTATGCAACTTCATTTGGCCTCATCGTAGCCGCACATTCATTTGATTCAATTAAGAGCACTATTCAAGTCATCGGTATTGATTATAATCGATACTGAATTTTGCAGAAGAACTGCCAGAATCACAAACAATAGGGGTGGCAAAAAACTTAAATTGGTCAAAACCATTTCCATTCAAAATAGGGAGACACAAGCTCAAACATTAGCAAGATTCAGATCCAAACACAATCAAAACACAATTATGGATCACAAAACCCAATACATACAAATAAAAATGTAATCACAAGAGGTAGGTATGGAAATACCTCACCCCACCTACAAAAGAAAAGAAGTTGTCCTCAAATGCAACTAAAATAACAATTAATACAAACAACAGTGAGGGAGGTAAAGAATGATCCTATCTAATCAGTCACTCCGCCTTAGGGCATTCCTGCCCAGGGTAGCATTAGTTTTGGCTCCACCAGACCCAGCAATGGCAGTGTTTCTCACAGAGGTCTAAACAGCTGCATGTACCATAGCCTCCTCAACCTCGATTAGTCACTCAAACACAGTCTCCATCTGAATACCAAGCTGCTCCTCATCAGTCTCAACCTCGGACACTACACCGTCATCATCAGCTCTAACCTCATCTCCGGTGGTAGCCGGAGGCACATCAGAATGAGTTAGAATATCTGTCCTCAAGTCATCAGGGATCTCCACTGTCCTGAAAATCATAGACATATCAGTGGACTTCAGCTGGTCCACATCCTTCTTCAACTCCGCAATCGCAACCTTTAAGGCCATCACCTCTTGCATATTTCCCTAATATCTCTCACACACCTTAATCCTTACCGTGAGGGCATTAATAAAAGCTCTAATAGGTGCCTATGCAGTAGTTAGAGCTATCTCAATCATCCCAGGAATCATGGTATCTAACCTGGAGGCCTGCACATCAGCAAAATGGGCTAGGTGCCCTATCCGTAGTAGCATGGCCTGGGTGAGCAAAGATCGGGATGCAGTAGCACAAGGAACAGCTCTAGGAGGCAAGGCAGCGGTAGAAGATCTCAGTGTCATAAAAGGGGAAAAGCTAGAAATACATGAAGGTCAAGTAGCCGGAGTGGGAAATACTTCCTCTACAGGTAGTGTCTCAATATGATCTACCACAGATGTATCCACCGGGGCTGCCCTCTTCTTCTCAGCCTCATCCTTCAAGTACTCGGCCTCAATACACCGGATGTTTGTAGAAGAGGTGGGAATCACTTCCATATCCTTCTTTTCATTCAGTGGCATCTGGGCTCATCTACACAACCCGATGATCAACACCAGAAAAGGGAGAGATAGATGCTACTGCCTATCTCTCATGGCCATCTCCTGTATGATAATCGAACCTAGATTGATGCGCTTCCCTCCAATAATGGATCAAAGATAGGCTGCCTTTGTGTAGGGGAGGATAGACTCGTTCTAGGATGACATAATTGTGCTACTGATGAAGCTGAACCAATACCTCGCTGCCACATTGAGGTCTTTCTTCTCTATTGACACTCCATCTTCGAGCCACCTAGGAGTCCTGTCAGATACTAGAGGGGCCAACCAACCTTTCATATCCACAAAAGACATTGTCTTGATCATGCTCTCGTTGTCATCTATAATGTTCGCAGTGCACTTCAGAATAATGTTTATATCATCATTATCACACTTTACCTTCCTTATCGTAACAACTACATAGTCTACTGGAGTGAAGGCATCAATCTTCCTCTTTCCCTCTGACACCAAGGCTCTATAGGATATGTAGAACTCTCAGACCCAATTAGGAATGTAAGGGTCCCGGGGTTTAGTAAAAATTCTCAAACTTGTGGGACTTTATGGTGCGCCATATATACGAATATCTGTCCACCACACCATCTATAGACAATCTCTTCTGTTAAATGATAGTCCTCAGTCCCTCGGCCTTTAGTCTGTTAAGAGACCGCAGAGAAGGACCTTTTACAGGTGGTGCGGGGACCACAATCTACACTGAAGCTGGGGCAGAAGGAGGACTCTGGGGCAGTCGGATCCTAGATGGATCATGCATCCTCTTGGAGGGCATTTAAGCTCCCCGGGCCAATAAAAACTGGTCATCCTTAGGTTCAGAGATGGCAACCAGAGAATCCTGGTGGTCCTACTCGCTCTCTGATGTGGTGAGGTGAGTCGCATAGACTCCCTCACTATCGGAAATGACGTCCAGAGACTCAACTATAGGTGCTTGGCCCTTTCCTTTGCCATTCCCACCTTTTGTAGGAAGTTTTGTTGCCTTTTTTCTGGATGTTGTTGCATCCTCATTTATTACAATGCCCCGTGCTCATTTTCGGGGCGGCATGCCACTTTCATCTAAGTTGGTCCTAACCATATCTATAAAACTTATTGAAAATCGTTAGAAATTGTTAAAGAAAGTTATAGAAATCCTAATGCAGAAAGACTCGCCGAACTAGTCAGTGAGTCGTTGGGTCGGTTAGGCGACCTAGATCAGGCTCGCCTAAAGGACTGACTCAAAAATTGATAGAAATAAGGCATTTCGGCGATTCTCAAGGCCCTTCGGTGAATCGCCCACATAACTCGGTGATCTCAGACTAGCCCACTGAATTTTACAATGTGTTTTAGGGGTTAGGGGAGCAGAAAGGGCGATCAAAGGAACTTGTCGGTGAGTCACCAAGTGAACTCGGCAAGCTCAGGCTTCCCGCCGAAAGTTAGAGACTCAATTCAGACAAATCAAAAAATTGTGGGCTATCAAAGGGGGACTTTGGTGAACCGCCGAAATGTTCGGCGAGCTCGACCGAGCTCGCCAAACTACCCAACTTGGCAAATTTCAACCCAATTTTCAAAAATCAAGCCTACAGCCCCCGAAATCAAAATCAAACACAAATAATATGCAATTAGGATGATACCCAATTGATCCATGGTTTCGGGGTACTCAGACTTCCCCCGATTTGGCCGAAATTGGCCATTTGATGACTTATGCCCTTACGAATAACATCAAACGCTCCATCATTTGGCAAAGTATGTTAGTTAGCACAATTGGGGTTCACTTAGACTTCACCCAACTATTCCCAACATAAAATAACCGAAACCTAACTATTTTTGGGACTTAGCCCTTATACATCAATAAAAGTCTCAACATGAGGAGTGCAATAGAAACTAGAAATAAGAAATCCTGTCGTCGAACTTGAGGACTCACCACAAATTGGAGATAAGCAATCCAAGTCTTCTTCAAAGGGAGAGTGAAAGTCACCTAGCCAGAACCTACACTCATTAAGATGTAGAAGTAAGAAGGGGTTAGCACATAAAATATACTAAGTATGGAAACATGCATAAAATCCTTAAATAAGATAAAAAGGACATTTTCGTTAGAAAAGTATGCCTTTGTCAAGTTTAGAGACCAACATGCATTTACAATGTACAACACAAGCCATATTCACATTTATACTCACTACATGGTAATTTAAACACCTTAGCAACCTCTAAGGGACAATTGTGCAATGTATGGTTGGCATCCCACAATACCAACCTTACCAAGTGTCCCCTCGAAGCTCCCGTGGTCATGCGTATCACCTTTAGCCCTCATTATAATCATTAGTCACCAATAAGGAAATAATCATGAACATTACTTTGAATACAAGCTACATCATTCATGATAACTAACCATTCAAGACACATGCATGCATTTGTATCTCATCACAATAATAAGGAACCATCCCATAATATTCTACCAAGTCCACTTGTGCAATGTGGGAGTGAAGTCCCATACCCCCACTCCTACTAAGTAAACTCACCAAGAAGTCATAGCATAGTCCATGTCTCATTAATTATTGTTCATCTAGGGAAGAATAACATAACCGACATAGACCATATGAGCTACATGGAATCCAGTGTCATGTAAACCCACACTGAAAGAAAGTGTCCTACTTGCCTAAGGTAGGACTAAGTGTATAGTTTCTAGGTGGATACACTAGCTAAGTCCTATGTTGTGACATAGTTATGGGATAGGGAGATTGCTTCTAGAAACCCGCCGTATTGCATTGGCGGAGGGGCTTCCATCTCATGAGTTCACTTTGTATGACCATCCCTATTGTATTGGTGGAAGAGCCTTTACCTCATTGTCCATATCCATTCGGTGCTAAGCATTATTTCCCAAATTATACATAATTAAGTTTTGAATGGTATTTATATGTGTGAAGGAATGCTCTATCCCTCATTCAACACAATCAATCAAAATAGCTCATAGATTCATTAAAGGTGAGGATGTAATTTTAACCTTGGAATCAACATTAGTGTGCGAGTAGGACTTTCACATTACATTCATAGTGTTTTCATGAGAAATAGACTTTCACTCAACACAATACATCATCATCATCCTAGACTATTCATGCATTATTAAGTGTAAGGGTAAGAGAAGATCAATAATTTCAACAATACCATACTTTTCACATTAGTCATAGGAGACTTAGATTCTAAGTAAATGAATAGGTTATACACAACTTTCATCACCATATACAAACCCTAGCAATTTACCATTTTTGAAGGTCATGAACCATGTCTCACAATTAAACCTAAAAATACTACAATAGGCATGAATAAAACCAGATTCAATAACTAAATACACATAGAAACAATTCATAGTAATCATCTTCCATCAATACACCAATCACAATACTTGAAATTGGGGTCATGGGGGTGTTCATGGGTTCAAGGGGAATTATACAATGGAAATCACCATTAAACATCAATTCATCCATAATATAATGCAATTAACATAATAAAATTGTTTTTAGGAAGAACTCATGGTTGGAATAAAACCCTAGTTTTTGAACATGTTATCAACTTTGAAATCAAGAGTTGAAGGGCTTCATCGAGAAAAATGTTCCATGAATCAAGGTTCTCAAACTTTAATTGATGTTTTCCCACGAAATTGAAGTGGAAATCTTGGAGCTTGAACCCTAATCTTGAGCTTCTTCTTTGTTTTTCAATGAAGATTAGAGAAAGAATATTTTGAGAGGGAAGTGGGCTTGATTTTTGGCTTGTGAGTTATGAGAGTTAGAAGACTTGTTTAATACCTAAAAATACTTGAATACACCTAAAACCACTAAATATAACCATCATCACCCTAACTTAATTAGTTAATGAATTACCAAACCACCCCTAACTAGGCCGAACCTAGGTAATATGCCCAGGCCCCATTCACGAGTCCCCGTCCACGGGGCGTGGCTTGAACCACATACCGTAATGGTCACTCGTGGTTTGGGTAAGAGAGGAGAGGATGAGGGTCTTGGTGAGGAGACTAAGTCTCAACTCACGATACCCTTCCACGGAACGTGAGTTGGTCCATGGACCGTACTGAACATCCGTGTAATGAGAGTTAGGACATGGTATTTTAGGGGACCTCATGAGGAGGCTAAGGCTAGACTCACGACACCCATCTACGGGGAGTGAGTTAGTCGACGCTTCGTGGTCCTCCCATCATGAATGAGGCTGTTTTGGACAGCTTTATGGACCTTCCCTTGGGTCCTCCTCATGTACCCTTGCGGGGTCCTAGGGTGGTCGTGTTGTGACGTTTAGGCACTAGAACCCTAATAATAAGTTAGGAAAATTATTTTAGGACCTTAACCTTACGTTCACACTTCATTAGGATACTAGACTACATGTTAGGCTCTAGCTTAGGTCATTAGTTATATGGGGTGTTACATTATCTCCCCCTTGGGAACATTCGTCCCCGAATGATGACCAAGACATCAAACTAAGTTAGAAATTCTAGACTAGAAGTCCATCATGCATGAAACATCAAAATGAGAAAAACTCACAATGCACTATTCACCATATGTATTACTCAAAAGGAAGAAAGTTCAACTCCATTTCACAACATGGTCAATGCAATACAAGAAAGTAGGAGTTACTTCTACCAACTCAATAGGCAGACAACTCATCAATTTACATAAGCATGGGAGGAACTAATTTCTGCAATTCAAGTAAGCTCAACACAATAATATTGAGCCAACATGTCATCTCAACAACACATTATTAAGCATGTTCATCATTTCATCTCATAGAGTCAAAAATGCAATCATCATACAAAAATGCAATTCAACATGAGAAAGCATACACATCAGGAAAACTCAATATATACTAAAACATGAATTCTCACAAGAACATGCACAATATAGGGAAATCATGGAAAATCATACAACACACATGACTCCCAAAACACCAAACATAAGAGGAACTATTTACCTCAAGCTTGAATATGAGTAGAAGGAAAAAGGTGAGGGTAACGGGACATCATGTCGGCCTTGGCCTCCCATATAGCACCTTCAACTAAGTGATTCCTCCATAGAACCTTAACGGAAGCTACTTCATTATTTCTGAACTTTCTCACTTGCCGGTCCAAAATCTCAACCGGGACCTCTTCATAAGAAAGGTACTCATCAACTCCTAAATCCTCTAAATGAAGGATACAAACCGGATCACCAATGCACTTTTTAGCATGGAAACAAGAAACACCGGGTGAACCAGAGCCAACTCATTTGGCAAGTCCAATCATAAGCAACTTTTCCGATACAGTTCAAGATTTGGTATGGCCCCACATACCGGGAACTAAGTTTCCCCTTCTTGCCAAACCTCATCACGCCTTTCATAGGTGAGATTTTCAAGTAGACCCAATCACCAACCTCAAATTCAATATCCTTTCCCCTATTGTCGGCATAGGACTTATGCCGACTTTGGGCCGTCTTCAACCTTTCCCTAATGAGTCAAACTTTCTCGATGGCATCATAGACTAGTTCGAGACCAATTAGAGAAAAGTCACCTACCTCGAACCACCCAACTGGAGATCTACACCTTCTTCCATATAGTTCTTCAAACGGAGCCATGTCAATTCTAGAGTGGTAACTATTATTGTAGGCAAATTCTATCAAAAGAAGATGATCATCCCAATTACCCTTGAAATCAATCACACTCACCCTCAACATGTCCTCTATGGTTTGAATAGTCCATTCTGCTTGACCATCCGTTTGAGGGTGGAAGGTGGTACTAAGTTTAGCATTGGTACCAAGTCCTTATTGGAATGCCTTGCAAAAGTGTGAAGTTGAGTACCTCTATCCTATATGATGGACAAAGGATACGCATGCAACCTCACTACAACCTTGATATACAACTTAGCATAGTCTTATGCCAAGAATGCAGTCTTGACGGGAAGGAAATGGGATGATTTCGTCATCCTATCAATAATGACCCAAATAGAATCGTGTTACCTTCGAGTACGGGGCAACCCCACAACAAAATTCATATTCACCTCCTCCTCCCACTTCCAAGTGGGAATATTCATATATTGGAGCAAACATCCCAATTTCATGTGCTCGGCACTGACTTGTTTACAATTAGGACATTTGGCCCCAAAACCTGCTATATCCGTCTTCATACCATTCCACCAATAGATTTCCTGGAGGTCATGGTATATCTTGGTGGCTCCCGAATGAATAGAATACCGCGAACCATGAACCTCTTCTAGAATTTTCTCCCTCAAACCAAAAACATCTGAAACACACAACCTACCTTGGTACCTAAGCACCCCATCTCCCCCTTGGGAGAAAACCTCAATGGACATGTTGAGAACCGATTCATTCAATTCCATCAAAATAGGATCAAGATGTTGCTTAAAATTTACATCAACCACAAAGGATGACTCCGAACTAAGGTGAACCATGAATCCACCCTTGGCGGAATCCACAAGTTGGACACCTAGACAGGTCAACCTATGTAAATCACAAACCAATTCCTTCTTCTCATCTTCTACATGAGTCACACTACCCATGGACATTCTACGTAAGGAATCCACAACTACATTGGTTTTCCCAGGGTGATAAAGGACATTCATGTCATAATCCTTCGAAAGTTCTAACAACCTTCTTTGTCGAAGATTCAAATCTTTTTGGCTAAACACATATTGAAGACTCTTGTGGTCGGTAAACACATCTATGTGTACTCCATAGAGATAGTGTCTCCATATTATCAAAGCAAACACCACCGCCGCTAGTTTGAGATCATGAGTTGGATAATTCTTTTCATGAATCTTGAGTTGCCTTGAAGCATAGGCAATCACTTTACCCCGTTGCATGAGGAAACATCCTAAACCCACTCGAGAAGCGTCACAATATACCACAAACCCATCGGTACCCTCTGGTAAGGTCAACACCGGAGTGGATGTGAGTCTATTCTTCAATTCTTGGAAGCTTTTCTCACAAGCCTCTGACCACACAAATTTAAATTTTTTTGAGTAAAGGCCATTAATGGAGAGGCAATAGAGTAAATACCCTCAACAAACCTCCTATAGTAACTGGCTAAAGCCAAAAAGCTTCTAATATCTGTAGGAGCTAAAGGTCTAGGCCAACTCTTGACCGCATCCATCTTCTTAGGATCAACCTCTATACCCTTGACCAACACAATATGGCCAAGGAAAACAACCGACATTAGCCAAAACTCACACTCCCTAAACTTAGCATATAGTTAGTGATCTTTTAGGATTTGCAATACTATCCTCAAATGCTTCATATTATCACCCTCACTACTTGAATAGATCAAAATATCATCAATAAAGACAATCATAAATGAATTAAGATATTGCCTAAATACCATATTCATTAGATCCATGAACGCCACCGAGGCAATTGTTAGACCAAAAGACATGACTAGGATTTCATAATGGCGATATCGTGTTCGGAAGGCCATCTAAAGAATGTCCACCTCACCTTAAGTTGATGGTAGCTCGACCTTAAGTCAATTTTTGAAAAGTAACTCGCCCCTTGGAGTTGATCAAACAAATCATTAATTCTAGGTAGAGGGTACTTATTCTTTATAGTGACATTGTTTAATTGGCGGTAATCAATACATATCGTAAGGGACCCATCTTTCTTTTTCATAAACAATACCAGAGCACCCCATGAAGATATGTTTGGTTGAATAAAACCCTGGTCTAACAAATCTTGTAGTTGTGCCTTCAATTCTTTTAATTCGGCCGGAGCCATCTAGTAAGGTTGAATTGATATGGGTTGCCTATCCAGCAAAAGATCAATGTTAAAGTGTATTTCCCATTCGGGAGAAATTTCGGGTAAGTCATCGAGAAAGACTTCCAGAAATTCCCTTAGTACGGGGACCGACTCTAAATGAGGAGTCTCAGAATCCATGTCCTTAAATCTTACAATGGGTTAGATACAACCCTTAGAAATCATTTTACAAGCCTTTAGACATGAAATGAATTGAACTCTAGGGATTGAATGTCCCCCCTTCCATTCTAAAATGGGCTCATTTGGAAATTGAAACTTTACTACCCGAGTTATACAATCAATGGAAGCAAAACAAGCATGCAACCAATCCATTCCCAAGATAACATCAAAGTCCAACATATCTAATTCTATCAAATCAACCAATTCAAGGTGACTCTATGAGACAGTGATAGGACATCTCCCGTACACTCTTTTAGCTACAATCGAGTCACCAACTAGGGTAGACACGGAAAAAGGTTCTTTCAACTCTTCTGGAGGAATCTCAAATTTCATTGCCACAAACGGAGTAACATAAGATAAAGTGGCACCGGGGTATAATAATGCATAAACATCAATTGAAAATACTTGAAAGATACCGGTAACAACGTTCGGGGACCCCTCTTGGTAACTTCTAGATCGGAGAGCATAGAGGCGATTCTTCGTGGGAGCATCTGCATTAGAACAACTTGGTGTAGCTTGGTTACCCTATTTTCCCTTGGCTACATGAGTTGGAAAATCTTTCAATTGAAGTCCACTATTGCCAAATCTATAGCACACGGCCATTCCGGTAAGAATGTACACTTTCACTCAATACAATAGAATCAACATTAAAGGTGAGAATGTACATGTAACCTTAGAATCAACATTAGTGTGTGAGTAGGACTTTCACAATACATTCAAAGTGTTTTAGCAAGAAATACACTTTCACTCAATACAATACATCATCATCATCCTAGACTATTCATGCATAATTAAGTGTAAGGTGAAGGGAATATCAATACTTTCAGCAATACCATACTTTACACATTAGTCATAGGAGACTTACTTTCTAATAGAATCAATAGGTTATGCACAACTTTCATCAATATGCACAAACCCTAGTAATTTACCCCTTTTCTAGGTCACGAACCATGTCTCACAATTACACCTAAAGATACTACAATAGGCATGAATAAAACCAGATTCAATAACTAAATTCAGATAGAAACAATTCATAGTAATCATCTTGCATCAATACACATATCACAATACTTAGAATTGGGGTCATGGGGGTATTCATGGGTTCAAGGGGAATTGTACAATGAAAATCACCATTAAACATCAATTCATCCATAATATAATGAATTTAACATACTAAAGACAATCACAAATGAATTAAGATATTGCCTAAATACCATATTCATTAGATCCATGAACGCCACCGAGGCATTTGTTAGACCAAAAGACATGACTAGGATTTCATAGTGGCGATATCGTGTTCAGAAGGCCATCTAAAGAATGTCCAGCACACCTTAAGTTGATGGTAGCTCGACCTTAGGTCAATTTTTGAAAAGTAACTCGTCCCTTGGAGTTGATCAAACAAATCAGTAATTCTAGGTAGAGGGTACTTATTCTTTATAGTGACATTGTTTAATTGACGGTAATCAATACATATTGTAAGGGACCCATCTTTCTTTTTCACAAACAATACCGGAGCACCCCCTGAAGATATGTTTGGTTGAATAAAACCCTTGTCTAACAAATCTTGTAGTTGTGCCTTCAATTCTTTTAATTCGGCCGGAGCAAATCTTGTAGTTGTGCCTTCAATTCTTTTAATTCGGCCGGAGCCATCTAGTAAGGTTGAATTGATATGGATTACCTATCCAGCAAAAAATCAATGTTGAAGTGTATTTCACATTCGGGAGAAATTTTGGGTAAGTCATCGAGAAAGACTTCCAGAAATTCCCTTAGTACTGGGACCGACTCAAAAGGAGGAGTCTCAGAATCCATGTCCTTAAATATTACAATGGGATAGATACAATCCTTAGAAATCATTTTACAAGACTTTAGACATGAAATGAATTGACCTCTAGGGATTGAATGTCCCCCCTTCCATTCTAAAATGGGCTCATTTGGGAATTGAAACTTTACTGCCCGAGTTATACAATCAATGGAAGCAAAACAAGCATGCAACCAATCCATTCCCAAGATGACATCAAAGTCCAACATATCTAATTCTATCAAATCAGCCAATTCAAGGTGACTCTATGAGACAGTGATAGGACATCTCCCATAGACTCTATTAGCTACAATCGAGTCACCAACTGGGGTAGACACGAAAAAAGGTTCTTTCTACTCTTCCGGAGGAATCTCAAATTTCATTGCCACAAACGTAGTAACATGAGATAATGTGGCACCGGGGTCTAATAATGCATAAACATCAATTGAAAATACTTGAAAGATACCGGTAAAAACGTTCGGGGACCATTCTTGGTAACTTCTAGACCGGAGAGCATAGAGGCTATTCTTCTTGGGAGCATCTGCATTAGAACAACTTGGTGTAGCTTGGTTACCCTATTTTCCCTTGGCTACACGAGTTGGAAAATCTTTCAATTTATGTCCACTTTTGGCAAATCCATAGCACACACCCATTCTGGTAAGACATTTCCCCTCATGTTTCTTACCACACTTGGCACATGTAGATCTCTCCATGGAAGATCCACACCTACTGCTTCCTTGAGGCTTAGGGTTAGAAACCCTATCCTTGTTGGGTCTTGGAGCATTGGAGGAGACTTTGTTGGAAAACCTATTATTGAACCTTGGTCCACTTTGACCCTCAAACATACCCTTAGAAGAATTTCTATCACCGGACCTTGTCCTCTTTAACTCTGTACTCTTCTTCCTAAGCCTTAATTCCTCAACTTGTTGAGCTTAGACCATTAACCTTGAGATATCCATGTTGTCATGGATTATTGCCGTACGGTACTCTTCTTCAATAGCATCGGACACACTGGTGACAAAATGACTCATTTCACCTCTTGGGTTTGACACCAAAGACGGGGCATATTTGGACAACTTAGTGAATTTCAAGGAGTATTTTTAGTCACTCATTCACCCTTGACGGAGCTTGATGAACTCTCCAACCATGGCTTCCCTCTTCTCACGGGGAAAGAATCTATCAAGGAACGCCTTCTTGAAACCTTCCCAACTTATGGGATCCGCTCTTATAGCCCTATTATCCTTCCATTGAGTAAACCATATTTGGGCCACATCTTTCAATTTATACCCCGCTAGTTTGAATTTCTCAATAGAAGTTATTCCCATAGAATCCACTATCTTGTAAACCTCTTCCAAAAACTCTTGTGGGACTTCATTCACCTTGGAACCCAAGAAAATAGGAGGGTTTATCCTAGTAAATTCTCTTAATCTTGAAGCCATGGTGCTTGCATTAGAATTAGCATGGGGCCCAACTTCTCTATTAGCATGAGCCGTCATGGCTTGAGCTTGAGTTGTCACGGCTTGTGTTTGCGCCGTCATGACTTAGGTCAATGTTTAGAGAGCCACCCTTATCTCCACATTAGGGATAGCTCCTTCATCATTAGGAACATGAAGAACTTGAGGCCCTTTAGGATCTTGAGAACCTTGGGGAGGAACTCCCTAATCATTCACCATCTCTTCTACCCTTCTTTTGAAGTTTTCCCTACTTGTATTCATTTCCTATAATCGCAAGAGAAGGGTTAGAAGGAAGGACTTTATAGACTTGGAACTCGAAAGCACGAATAAAGAGTAATGAAAGAAAGGAATGTTCCTAAGCATCTTATAGCCTCTTATTCATAAGTCTGGCGCGCTTCTCACTCATGAACAAAACCCTACTAGACGTGTTGCATACGACATCAACATAAATATTATTCCTAAAACCTTATGATCTGATACCACGTTTGTCACGACTCGGGAGTACCCCCTAGACGTAACATGGCGTACTTGACCCCAAATGGGTCTCATACAAACCTCTAGCCTCATCATAACATAATACATAGAAAATAAGGCAGATACCTTAAACTTTACAACAGAAGTTCAACCTCATTTATCATAAAAGAAAGTAAAAGGAAATCTAGACTTTGTCTCATACCACCGTCTAAAACATAGGAATACAAAGTTTGGGACTTAGCCCTTATACATCAATAAAAGTATGAACATGAGGAGTACAACAGAAACTAGATATAGGGAATCCCTGCCTCGAACTTGAGGACTCATCACAACTTGGAGATAAGCAACCCAATTCTTCTTCAAAGGGAGAGTGAAAGTGACCTAGCTGGAACCTACACTCATTAAGATGTAGAAGGACGAAGAGGTTAGCACAAAAAATGTACCAAGTATGGAAACATGCCTCAAATCCTTAAATATGATAAAAAGGACATTTTTGTTAGAAAAGTATAACTTAGTCAATTTTAGAGACCAACATGCATTTACAATGTACAACATAAACCACAATCACACTTATACTCACTACATGGTAATATTAAAACTATAGCAACCTCTAAGGGACAATTGTGCATTGTATTGTTGGCATCCCATAATACCAACCCTTCTAAGTGTCCCCTTGAAGCTCCATTGGTCATGCATATCACCTTTAACCGTCATTATAATCCTTAGTCACCAATAAAGAAATAATCATGAACATTACTATGAATACAAGCTACATTCAATCATGATAACTTACCATTCAAGACACATAATGCATTTGTATCTCATCATAGTAATAAGGAACCATACCACAATATCCTACCAAGTCACTTTTGCAATGTGTGAGTGAAGTCCCATACTCCTACTAAGTAAACTCACCAAATAGTCATAGCATAGTCCATGTCTCATTCATTATTATTCATTCAGGGAAGAATGGCCTAACCGACATAGACCATGTGAGCTACATGGAATCCGGTGTAGTGTAACCCCACACCGAAAGAAGATGTCCTACTTGGCTAAGGTTGGATTAAGTGTATAGCGTCTAGGTGGATCCACTAGCTAAGTTCTATGTTGGCACGTAGTTATGGGATAGGGAGATTGCTTCTAGAAACCCGCCCTATTGCATTGGCGAAGCTGCTTCCATCTCATGAGTTCACATTGGATGACCCTCCCTATTGCATTGGCGGAAGAGCCTTTACCTCATTATCCATATCCACTTGTTGGTAAGCATTATGTCCCAAATTACATTTAATTATGTCTTGAATTGCATTTACATGTGTGAAGGAATTATCAATCCCTCATTCAATACAATCCATCAACATAGCTCATTGATTCATTACAGGTGAGAATGTACATTCAACCTTAGAATCAACATTAGTGTGTGAGTAGGACTTTCACATTACATTCAAAGTGTTTTCACGAATAATACACTTTCACTCAACACAATACATCATCATCAACCTAGACTAATCATGCATCATTATGTGTAAGGTGAAGGGAATATCAATACTTTCAGCAATACCATACTTTACACATTAGTCATAGGAGACTTACTTTCTAAGAGAATCAATAGGTTATACACAACTTTCATCAATATGTACAAACCCTAGT
>JAJONQ010053995.1:0-10253 GCA_036250385.1 Solanum microdontum
TAATCACAACCCCCCTTGATACTACAACAAGGCAGGATCATAATCAACACAAAAGAATAGAAGATACAATGAAAATCTGATAAAAGATATGTATTTCCATCGCAAATTGCTATTTGCGACTTATCAAAGCTAGAGTCGATGAAAGAAGGGTCTTACCTTGATTATAAGTTTGTAATACACCTCAAAACTTGAAAATATGCCCAAACCCCTGCTGTCCACACACCAAAGTACGATATTCTAGGAAATCGATAAAACAAATTATACCATATTGATGAGCTCAACGCTTAGAACAACTTTTGTCAAATACTTAAGTCACGAAAATCAGTAACTTGGCCTGTCCTAGAAGTGGGTTTTGTAGGTTTTGTGAGTTTTCTGGTTCTTCACTAAGGAAAATGAAGGAAAAATGAAGAAAAGTCGAAGAAGATGATATATATAAAGTTCCACCGACCTAGGGGACCCACCTCACCTGCCTGCTTGCGCAGTCTTGCGAAAACGCGAATATCTCTCCATTCTGAAGTTGTATGAATGAATGGGTGGATGCGTTGGAAACTAGACTCGTAGATCTTCGATTTCATAGGTTATGGGGATCATAACTCTTAATATATTGGGAGAAAATGTCTGAGATATTTGACCCAAATTTCAGACAAATCTTTATAAAGGAATTTACGGTAACTTTCGCCAACTTTTATTTTTCCACTTACCAACTTCAAAACTTGAGATACAACACTTGAACACTTAAAATATCACATAACACATCATTATTAATTTATTACCCACCCTGCTGGTCTTTCCACAAAGATAAGAGTCAATTTATACGTTACAAAAAGTTGGGGTGTTACAGAATCAACAACCGAACGTACTCTTCTACCTCATCCTAACATAATCCAAAAATTCATACTTAAAAACAAGCCCTCTAAGACTCACAATTTGTAGAACAAACAAGACATAAGAGCAAAATCTAGGTATACACTACTAGTGATGACCGCTGAACTAGTCACTTGGCTGCTTAGACGACCCCACCGAAGCGGCGCCTTTGCTACTAAAGCGGTGCCTTTTCCACTAAAGTGGCGCCTTTGCCACTAAAAAAATGGCTAGGCTCTCGCTAGAGGGCTCCGCTTATCTGGATTCCTTGACACTTAAGCGACTACCACGAAAGCAGTCCTACGACCGCTAAAATAGATAGTCCCTTGCTGGAAATCCCCATTGAAACACCTCAAAAGTGTAAAAGTTAGTTCAAGTGGGCAAATTATAGAATCTGGTGCAAAAAGGTTGCTGATGCAGAAGTTGACATGAGGCTTTACAACCTGAAAAGAGATCCACAGACTGTAGACCTGTCAATGGATCAATCTTCAAAAAGTTGAAATTTTTTGGTTGCCAGGCTAGACGGTATTCATGGGTCATAGTTTTGTATACGGACCGTGGATGGGTTCGTAGACCATACCAGAAGACTTTAGGGAAATTTGTCTAAATAGAGGTTCACCGATGATTTGTACGGTCCATGTAAGGTTGTACGAACTTTTGAACCAATCATGGAAGGAAATATCAGAAACTTTTAGGGCTTCGATTGGATGAGAGGGTCCACATACCATCGAAGGATTTAAGGCTCGTGGATGGTGGTCGTTGATATGTTGGTATTTTGATGGCACATCTGATACTTTTTACTAAAATCATTTGCAATCTTAAGTAATAACAATGTCGTTTTGATAGCTAAACAACCTGTTAGTCAAGTAATGTTTCGAGATAGAAAGAAACTGAAATGGAGCTAAATGTAAGAAAAATACCCCTGACGGAATCACTAACCGGATGTCAGACCAGTGTCGGACCATTAGTTGATTCGTCACATGTGCAAGAGGTGCAGATGTTTCAGGAAACACTGACGACAATAATTGATGGACCGCCAACCTTTTGACGAGCCGTTATCACTAATGTCACACCTATAGAAGTTGTCTATATGCTCAGAAGTTATTGATGGTTGGTCTTACAGACCATCACACTTATGACATGCCGTCAGGTTAATCGTTAGATGAGCCTCAAAAATTGCACTTTCTATTTTTTAAATTTGAATTTATGGGAACTATAAATACTTTTTGTAGGATTTATTTATGTATTTTGTTTTGATCGAAGAAGACGATTGCTCTTGACTTAGTTTGTACGAGAGTTTCCATGTTAATTGAAATCAAAGTGTTGGTTATTTTTATCTCTTGTAAGTATCTACTTCTCGAATGAATGCAATTATTTATCTTGTTTTATTAAGCATGAGTGGCTAAACCCCACAACCAAGACTTGAGGGATCCATGATGACTTGACCTTAAATAAGGGATATTATGGAATGAACTCTACATTGTAAGCGTATATCTTATTAACTATTTCATTTGATTAGTTTTCTAATGGCTGCAAACATAACAACATACCCTATGTTTCACTTGTTTGAGTAAAAGGGTGTAAAACCTGGAAATAGAGTTAATAACAAGATTCAGGAAACAGAACCCGTCTAAAAGTTGATGTTGTCGCAAGATTAACTACTTGAGCTACATTACTGTAATAAGATAAAAACTCTTAGTTCAGGAGAATGAAAGTTACATACATTTAATGTGGTGGAGAAATAATTAATTATAGTGCATGGGTGATAAACTGATACACCAAAGAATGCAGAGTTTAGTTTTGTAATATGCCTGACAAATAGTCAAGGAGTCTTAGTGAACACAATCCTGATTAATTCTTTATATTCAGTCTAAATCAAGTGAGATAATTGAATGTTCCTTGTTACGAATTGACTTTCAAACAATTTCCCAAAACACTCCAATTTCCCATTTTGTTTTGGAAGCAAGTAACTAACACTTAAATAACCGCATGCCACTTAGTTCTCGCCCTTTTCCATGTGGGATTCGACCCCAACCTCGTTGGGTTCTATATTTGACGACGTCCACTTTACTATCCTTAATTGAAGTGTAAATTTGGGCGTATCAAATTTTAGCACAGCTGTCGAGGAATATAGTTATAAATTAAATTAAGTGTGTGTTATTTCACACTTAGTAGTATTTTCTAATTTTACTTTTTTATTTATTTTTTTAGTTTGTGTAGGGTACATGATAGTGCATGCCAAGTAGCCAAAGTAAGGGAGAACTATTAATTCCTTACGACCCCAAACTTTCAAGGTCTATTCAAAGAAAGATGAATGCTCAAAAGCGTGAAGCGTAGAAGCTGAGTGTCATGACCCAAGGGTACCCCCAGACATAACATGGGACATAACACCCCTAAAGGCACTATGTAAGCCAATTAGCATATCATCACATAAGTAAAGAACAATGAAGAGTAAAAACACATTTTCAAGTCTTAAGAAGTTTTCATAAAAAGGAAAGTGAAAGTCTAGACAGTCTCATTTAGCCATCTATTACAATCGAGGTCTCAAAATAAGGTCACAGCCCTTACAATAGGAAATCTGAAAAGTCTAGTACAATGGAAGGAAAAGAACAACAATGTATCAATTGTCCTCAGATCCATGAGGACATACCACAAGCTTTGGAGAATAGTCAATCCAAGCTTTGAACTATAAGGAAGATCACCTCAAACGTCGGAACCTACACTTTGTAGAAAAATGTAGAAGAAATATGGGTTAGTACAAAAATGCACTAAGTATGATAGCCATGCATAAAAATCCTTGAAGTCATGCTAAAAAGGACATTTTAGTTGAAATGCATGCACTTTACCAAGTTTAGAGTTCATCATGAAAATTAGTATAAAAGCATAAGATACAAGCATATTCAATATATGGATCATCAGATCATAATGGAAACAAACCATAAATACCCTCAAAGTATCTTTGTGAAATGTATGAGTAAGATCCCATACTCCTACCCACACTAAGGAAAACTTATTAAGTAACTATAGTTCATAACTCAAATTCTAGTTCATAATATCATAGTGGGATTAGCTTCAACCGACATAGACCAGTAGAGCTTAATCATTGAATTCGGTGTCTACCCCACACTGAAAAGGGGTTGTCCTACTTGCCTAAGATAGAACTAAAATGTATTAGCTTTTAGGTGGATCCACTAGCTAAAGACCTATGTGGGCACATAGTTTATAGGATAAGGGGATTGCTTCTAGAAACCCGCCCTCTACTAGCTGAGGAGATTCCATCCCATGAGACTTCTTCTAGAAACCCGCCCTCTACTAACGGAGGAGCTTCCATCTCATTGTCAATATCCGCTCGGTACTAAGAATAATTCCCATTAAGTTTACATTAAGTCTTGACTTAAATTGATAATTAAGGAAGAATGTCTTGACACTCAATCCAACAACTCATGCTAAAGTTCCTAGATTCATTAGGTGAGAATAGTCTTCCACCCTTAGAATCACTATATGTGACAAACTTTTCACATTGGATGATTTTCGTACCTAAGTGTGCAAATGAGGATAATCATCCAATCAACACAATACTTAGATTATATAAGCATTTTACTCTCAAATCAATCTAATTGTATACACACAAGTCTCATACATATAGCTAGTTCTCATGTTTTTCCCTTCAAGGGCTATAGAACACTTTCAACCAATCAATCTAGAATCACTACATTAGGTATAGATGGTAACATGAATCAAATAACTAAACTACTACAAGTACTATTTCATAGTTACTACAATTCATCCAAATCACAAGTCATAAATTAGGGTTATGGGGAATTCATGGATTCATGGGAGATTTTATCATAAAACCACCATAAAACAGTAATTCAATCATAATATAAGACAATTAAATCATTAAAAACGTTTTTAGAAAGAATCCATGATTTGGAGTGAAAACCCTAGGTTTTGGAGACTTTTCTACTTTGAAATTGAGAGTTTGAGGACTTCATGGATAAAAAGCTAACCATGAATCAAAACTACCATACCTTAGATGAAGATTCTTCATGAATTTGGGTAGAAAAGATGAGTTCTTGAGCCCTAGACTTCAATTTCTTCTTCTTCTTCAATGGAGGATTTAGTGAGAGAAATATTTGTGAGGTTTTGATTTTGTCTTGGGGATTTATGAATTATGACTTTAGATGGGTCAATTTAGGTGGGAAAAATACTTATATAGTTGTTAAAAATAGGCCTAAAACGATACCACATAACCATTTAATAAAAACGAAATTACAAGAGAACCCCTAACCTTAACTGCCAAAAGGCAGTTTCAGGTGTCACCTACGACCCAGGACCCATGATCCATGAGTGGACTCACGTGGCGTCCTGTAGGTCCGTGGTTCAAGGGACTGCAACCTGTTTTTGAGGGGCTTGACCCACGACTCCCACTATGGGGCGTGGGTAGACCTACGGGGCGTATGTGCCCTCGTGGGTCACTGCCCAGGCAGCCTGCTAGGCCTTTTCCTTAAGGACCCATAGTTGGTCCTTGGGATTTAGGCCTTGACATTTTAAATCTAAAACATGAAAAATTTAAGGTACGGGGATTCATTTTTAAGGTTCTAATCCTAACGTCAAGCGCTAACTTAGCCTACTAGTTTTATTTTAGACACTAGTTTAGTCTACAAGTTTCCGGAATGTTACATTATCTCCCCCTTGGGAACATTCATCCTCGAATGATGATCTAGACACCTTACGGATTAAAAGACTCAAGACTAGCAGCCCATCATGCATGAAACATCAAAATAATGCACAATTCAAAGGAGGAAACATCAACTCCATATCAATACATAATTAATGCAACACAAGGGAGTATGAACTACATCTAACAACCAAGTATGCATGAAACTCAATAATTCTCATATTCATAGGAGGAACTACTTCCTCCACTAAAATAATGCTCAACGCAACATCATGGGGCCAATATGCCAATACTCTCAAAAGCATACTAAAGCATGTTCATCAACACATCTCATGAAGTTAAGTAGGCAACTCATACTAAAGGCACAACAACATGAGGAACATAAATCATGGAAACTCAGTTTCTTACTAAACATGAATTTCATTAAGAACATGCATTACATAAGGAAATCATGGAAAAACTCATATTACACACATGACTCCCAAAACACTAAAACTCAAGAGGAACTACTTACCTCAAGCTTGATTAGGAGTAGAAGGAAAGAGGTGGATATCGGGACTTCATATCGGCCTCGGCCTCCCAAGTAGTAGCCTCAACTAAATGATTTCTCCATAAAATCTTAATGGAAGCTACTTCCTTGTTTCTCAATCTCTTGACTTGTCGGTCAAGGATTTCTACGGGAATCTCTTCATAGGAAAGACTTTCATCAACCACCTTACCTTTCTAAAGGAATAATGGACACCGGGTCCCCAATAAACATTTTAAGCATAGAAAAATGAAATATCAGGTAAACCGGGGCCAACTCATTTGGCAAGTCCAACTCATAGGCAACTTTCCCAATACGCTTCAAAATTTGATATGTGCCTACAAACCGGGGACTAAGTTTCCCCTTTTTGCCAAACCTCATCACACCCTTCATGGGTGAGATTTTCAAATAGACCCACTCACCAATTTCAAATTCTAACTCCATTCTCCTCACATTGGCATAAGACTTTTGCCTACTTTGAGCCGTTTTCAACCTCTCTGTAATGAGTCGAACTTTCTCAATAGCTTCATAAACCGATTCGGGACCAATAAGAGCAATCTTACCTACTTTAAACCAACCAAACGGAGACCTACATCTCCTACCATACAAGGCTTCAAAAGGAGCCATACCGATACTTGAGTGGTGACTATTATTGTAGGCAAATTCTATCAACGGCTAGTGGTCATCCCAATTACCTTTGAAATCTATAACACATGCCCTCAACATGTCTTCTAAATTTTGAATTGTACATTCCGCTTGACCATCTGTTTGAGGGTAGAAATCGGTGCTAAGCTTTACCTTGGTACCAAGCCCCTTTTGGAATGACTTCCAAAAGTGTGAAGTAAATTGAGTACCCCGATCCGAAATGATGGATAAAGGAACTCCATGTAACTTCACTATCTCCCTTATGTACAACTTGGCATAGTCTTCCGCCGAGTGAGATACCTTAACGGGAATAAAGTGGGCTGATTTTGTCATTCTATCAACAATGACCCAAATAGAATCATGTTTCCTTCGAGTACGAGGCAAACCCACAATAAAATCCATATTCACCTATTCCCACTTCGAAGTGGGAATTGGTATATTTTGCAAAAAGCCTCCTGGCCTTTGATGCTCGGCCTTAACTTGTTGACAATTAGGACATTTGGCTACAAATTCTGCAATATCCTTGTTCATACCATTCCACCAATAGACTTCTCGTAGATCACGGTACATCTTGGTGGATTTCGGATGAATAGAATACCTAAAACCATGAGCCTCTTCTAAAATTTGATCCTTCAACCCATCCACATCGGGAACACATAATAGACCTTGGTACCAAAGTGTCACACCCCGAAATAGGGGGTGTAGCTGGCACTTGATACCCTAATACATCGAGTTACCCATTGAAACATACTAGCTAAATAAAACTTGTGAGGCAAAAATATTGGGCAACACAACCTCTAAAAAGTGAAGCCTGGACCCAAAGGTCATGACCTGAAAGAGAATAACCATACAAACAATGGTAGACAAACCAAAAAAAATAAAGATGTACTATCTAGCTGACGAGGCCATAACCGAAAACATACCTACTTACACATACACCTATATATACATGCCAAGACTATTGGCCGGAGGTTGACACATACAAAAAGAAAACCCAGAATATTGTGTCCACAATAGCCTCTATGAGTGACATAAGAACTGTCGGGACAAGGCACCGACTATACCCAAATTGTACAACAAAAGTAAACATCCTCTGATAGCCCCAGAATAAGATGGAGCTTACCAGCTCACAACTGTACCTGAATCCTAGTGGGTGGGTCGATTAGAGTCCCTGCTTGTACCTGATCGCACAAAACAAAAAGCAGCGTCCCCAGGGAAAGGGACGTCAGAATGAATAAAAATGTACCGGTATGTAAAGCAATAAGTAAAATCATAAACATTTACTTTAAAAGGGTAATAGAGATACCACTTGAAACTGAAACCCAAATAATCTCCATGGCTGACCTTTAGCCCCCTACTACTTAAATATGAATAGTATGCTCGTATAATCGTATGTCGTGAATACATATGTATATATAGATGCAAATGCATCACATACCCAACCAAATGCTAGCAATGGTGGTGCTTTCCGATAGCGAACCGGCATGATATTCGCCAACTTGTGGCCATCTGTGTCTCATACGTCTAAATATAGGCAATAGGCCCCATACCTCCCGATTATAGCTCAGGAGTAGAATGCATAGCATGTCATGTCATGGATTTATAACACCTATGAGTTACTGTTGTCATGTTGCCAATCTTGGCTCGTTTGTAGTCTTGTTCTCATAACCCCATAATAACTTTCGTATCACATATAACAATCTCATGGAACTTGATATGTTCCTTCAAATAAGCTTGAAAAGTTAACTCGAATTTTAGAAGGATCACCTAACCTTGTTGATATTCATAACAAGTTTAAGGTGAGTTACTTAGTTCCTAACTTGGTTCCTAGATAATTTATAAAAAGAACTATTTCAAAAACCAAGTGTTCTAATAGTTTACATTTAAATTATATTTGAGAGTTTTGAAGGTCGTGAGCTACTTTAAAGTTTTTCTTTAATAATAACCTTAGTGGAGAAAGAGGGTTGGTCACAAGTAGTAAGGGTCTCGCGTGACATTTTAATTCACATCACCCAAGGAAGAATACAAATTCATACGTGCGGACATATAAACAAGGAAACTGATAAAATGACGTGTAGATGTCGAACACTCTATTTATTCGAACGAGTGAAAGATCAAAATAACAGAATCATGACAATAATTCAGCTGAGATCCCAATGCCTTTCATTGAAGGTCTTTCTAGCAAGAGAATAGCAAAATATCACATTCGGCGTGTTAGGAATTTCCAGGAGTGGTGCTAAAATGAGGGACGTAGCTTTGTCTTAACATACCTTCGCTCGAATGGCTGTAGCTTCTTCATGAAAGTTGTTACTTACGTCCTAAACTTCGCAAACACTATATATACACAGCTGGTACACACCTATAAATAGTTCAGAATTGTTCTGAAATCGACATATTTGCCAAATGGCCTCAACTTGACGAAATGTCCGTAGAACTTCATTAAAACAATCATAAAAGAGTCCTGAGATGATTACCTTGGTTAACCAAGTGTAAACCTTGAAGAAACACCAATAACTACAAATTTATATCTTCAAAAACTTGCTCCAAATGCAGCTAATAGAAGGGGAAAACTATTACCACGTGTAAAGATCACGTTTCTAGGCAAGGGGGCAATCTTTAATGGTAGAAATCGTTGAAAACTAATCTTCATCATGAAAGTACTCCATAGGAACCTTATCTTAAGCTTTCTTTCTGGTTTGGAAGTAAAATGAAATGTTTTCATGGCTTAAAACGTTGAGTAAGCCGACATACCACATTTTTGACCCGACCCGGATTCTGCCCCGGCAGTTCGTAGTAAAACCTTCATAACTTTTTACTCCGATGTCGGTTGGAGATGGGGTTTAGTGCGTTGCAAACTATACTCATAGGCCTTTGATTTAATGGGTGATAGGCCTTTTAACTCTTTGTATATTGGGAGTAAACATCCAAGACATTTGACCCAAAGTTAAGAAAATATTATTAGAGAAACTTCGATAACTTTTGCCGACTTAAGGGTGTGTTTGGTATGAACGAAAAACGTTTTCCAATTTTTTCATGTTTGGTTGGGTTAAATGTTTTGGAAAATGTTTTCCAAATCTACTCATTTTCCTCAAATTTAAGGAAAATGACTTCCCTTCAAAACTTAAGGAAAACATTTTCCAAAATGCTCTTCCAACTTCAAACTATAATTACTTTTTTGTTGAAAAAATCAATTTAATTTGTCCCTACCCTCAAACTAGCCCCCAACCAACCCCCCCAAAATAATAATAATTTAAAGCTTGTTTTTAAGTTCAAGTTTTTTACCCACCCTCATCCCTACCCCTACCCCCACCCTCTCCCAAAAAAATATTAAAAATTATTTATAAAAGATATTTCTAATTTCAATTTTTTATTTTTTACCCCCACCCACTACCCTCGCCCCCTCCTATCAATTTTTTATTGTTTTTAAAAAATATTTTCAACTTCAATTTTTAATTTTTTCATCCTGATCCTCGATCACCCACGCCCCCTCCCCGGCCTCCCCCCCCCCAAAAAAAAAAAAAAAAGAAATTGAGTTTGTTT
>JAJONQ010053996.1:0-11340 GCA_036250385.1 Solanum microdontum
AGATTAATTATTTTATTTTATTTTTATTTTTGTACATTTTCCAAATGTAAAAGAAACAATCAAAAAAATAAAAATAAAATAAAATGCCCCAGATTTTATTAAGAAAAATAATCCTTTTATTGCTATTATTATTGTGGTGCATATTGTAGGAGAGACAGGGATTCAAGAACTCACCATCGTGGCGTTTGACTCTCGCGAATTACTTACACGATTTTTCTTTGTACCTATTTTGAAACAAAGAATGTTTTGTTAGTTTTTCTAAATGG
The DNA here is from genome assembly GCA_036250385.1 of Solanum microdontum. Taxonomy (NCBI): domain Eukaryota; kingdom Viridiplantae; phylum Streptophyta; class Magnoliopsida; order Solanales; family Solanaceae; genus Solanum; species Solanum microdontum. The sequence continues at coordinate 267 of JAJONQ010053996.1, forward strand.
TGGTTGGTTCGTGACTTCGAATATCTTGTGGAGTTTGACTTTGAATCTGTTTTGGTTGAAATAATCATCATATTGACAATTGCGCGAATAGCTTGAAGATGCTTTAGAGACAATCCTTATCTTCCCTTGAAACACTTCTCATGAACATTTTGACCCATTTCCATTTTGTGCACGTTGTGTGGTTCATCCTTTCCAAAGCAACTCTCTTGCTTTACTGATTTTTCACATGGTATCGATTTTTTGATATATTTTTTTCTCGATTGGTTCACAGCCCTAGTCAATGTTGTGCATGCCCCCAACATTCAACTGGAAATATCGTAGTCAATTTCGCGACTTTAATTTGATTTTCTCACTTGACGCGAGTTTATGCTGAATGAGACTCAAAGAATACCGAACACAAGTACAAATGACACAAATGAAAGGGTTATGAAAGAAAAGTTATGTCTTTAGAAGGAGGAATGAGTAAATGTTTAAAAGGAATGAATAGAATCTTATCTGAAAGTACGTGACCACTTTAATGAATCATGACATGCATTTGGACTGAACGTTTGATCCTTCTAAGTTGTCCGAATCTTACGAAACAATGTTGTACCTTTCAGCCTATAGCCTGACTTCTGTCTTGATTGTGCTCATGCCAAGATGGAATGTCATCATTTGATCAATGGTTCTTTTCATGGTTTTCCACCAATAAGACATTCTTATCTTTTTCTCTCAACTTACTATCGTCTTATGGTGCCCCGTGAGGGTTTTCACTCATAAGACTCTCTCATTTCTTTTTTTCTTCTTTTTTTTCTTTGTTTGTTGTAACACACCGTAGGTCACAATGTCATGTCTCAGCCTTTGGAGAATTGAAGAACATGATTATTGTTTTATTGAGTGATTAGATCGAACCCCAATGAAGGGCTGCCTACGTATCCTCTTAGGAATCAGGTCGAACGTAGTTCATGAAACTTTTTTTTAGCACCAGACAAGTGGTGTTTGAAATAGAGGATACATTTTTATCCTCTCATCTTGAGAATGTCAATCACGAGAGTGTCATAATAAAGTGTGCTAAACGTAGTATCTTTTGATCGAATCTACGTTAACAATTGTGTCGATCGCCTTTCCCTCCATATTTGCCAGTTGCAAAGCTCCTTTTGATAGCACTTGCTTAATAACATAAGGGACTTGCCAATTTGGGGAAAACTTTCCTTTGGCCTTGTCTTGAAGGGGAAAGATGTGTTTCACAACAAGTTGACCGACTTCAAAATTTCTTGGGCGTACTTTCTTGTTATAAGCTCGATCCATCCTCTGCTGATATAATTGACCAAAACAAATTGATGTCAACCGTTTTTCAACTATCAGGGCTAATTGTTCTAACCTTGATTTAACCCATTATGTGTCCTCAATTTCTGCTTCGACAATTATTCGAAGAGAAGGGATTTCAAATTCTGTGGGTATGACAACCTCAGTTCCATAAACCAATAAGTAAGGAGTTGCACCGACTGACGTACGAATAGTCATGCGATATCCCAAGAGAGCAAATGATAGTTTTTCATGCCACTGTCTAGATCTTTACACCATTCTCCTAAGAATCTTCTTGATGTTCTTATTTGCCGCTTCAACAACCCCATTTGCTTTAGGTCGATAAGGGGTTGAATGACGATGAACAATTTTAAATTGCTCACAAACTTCCTTTATCAGGTGGCTGTTGAGATTCACTGCATTGTCTGTAATGATGATTTTTGGTATGCCGAAAAGACATATGATGTTGGAATGAACGAAGTCCACCACTGCTTTCTTGGTGACTGATTTGAATGTGACAGCTTCCACCATTTGGTAAAGTAGTCGATGGCAACTAAAATAAACCGATGTCCGTTAGATGCTTTCAGCTCAATCGCCCCAATAACGTCCATTTCCCAAGCCACAAAAGGCCACAGAGCAGACATAAGGCGCAACTCTAAAGGGGGTGAGTGAACCAAGTCACTATGAATCTGGCACTGATGGCACTTGCGAACAAATCAAAAACAATCTTGCTCCATGGTCAACCAATAGTATCCTGCCCATATAATCTTTTTTTCTTGAACATAACCATTCATGTGAGGGCCATATACCTCTGAATGCACCTCATTCATAATTGTTTCTGCTTCTTGAATATTCACACATCACAATAGATTCAAATCTGGAGTCCTTTTATATAAGATCTCGCCACTCAAGAAGAACCCATTGGTGAGTCGCCTAATAGTTCTTTTTTATCTCTATCAGCATGTATTGGATATTCTTTAGCTTTTAGACACCGCTTGATGTCATGATACCAGGGCTCACCGTCTGGATCTACTTCAATTATATTGCAATAACTATATTAATCCCTAACTTGGATTTCCAACGGGTCAATGTCGGGTATGGAAGCATCGAGGCTAGGGTGGCCAAAGCATCAGCCAACTTATTGTGAAACCTGGGAATGTATCTGAATTCAATGGGCTTGAACCTTTTGATGAGGTTTTCTAAACATTGTTTGTACAACATGAATTTAATGTCTCAAGTCTCCCATTCGCCTCGAGCTTGTCGAATGAGCAAATCGGAATCCCCTAAAACCACCAACTCATGCACATCTAAATTTATTGCCATAATCAAACCCATGATGCAAGCCTCGTATTCTGTTGTGTTATTGGTAGAAAAGAATCAAAGTCGTGTTGTGGCAGGATAATGACATTCGTTTGGTGAGATAAGAATTGCCCCAATTCCTACTCCATTTTTGTTGACTGCCCCATCAAAATATAATTTCCACACGTGACCATCATCAGGAATTTCTTCCTCAATAGAGTTGATCTCTTCATTAGGGAAGTATGTCCTTAAGGGCTCGTATTCGTCATCGACCGAATTCTCTGCCAAATGATTGGCCAACACTTGTGCTTTCATGGCGGTGCGAGTGACATACACAATATCAAATTCCGTAAGCAAAATCTGCCATTTTGCCAACCTACCTGTTGGCATGGATTTTTGAAAAAGATATTTCAAAGGATCCATTCGAGATATAAGATAGGTCGTGTAGGACAAAAGATAGTGCTTCAATTTTTGGGCAACCCAAATCAAAGCGCAACAAGTCTTTTCTAACAGAGTGTACCTTGCCTCATAACTTGTGAACTTTTTGCTCAAATAATAAATGGCTTGTTCCTTTTTCTCCGTAATGTCATGTTGTCCTAAAATGCAACCAAAGGAATTATCTATCATTGAAAAATATAAAAATAACGGCCTACCAGGTTCTGGTGGGACTAGTACAGGAGGGTTTGCTAGATATTCCTTAATTTTGTCAAAAGCCTCCTGACACTCACTTGTCCATTTGATAGCAACATCATTTTTCAACAACTTGAATATCGGCTCACATGTGGCGGTGAGTTGAGCAATGAACCTGCTGATATAGTTTAACCTTCCCATAAAACTCATGACTTCAATTTTGGTTTTTGGAGGTGGCAATTCTCGAATGGACTTTATCTTATAGGGGTCCAATTCAATGCCTCTTCGGCTAACTATAAAACCCAAAAGTTTGCCAGATGGAACTCCAAATGCACATTTACCTGGATTAAGCTTGAGGTTGTACTTTCTCAATCTTTCGAAGAATTTTCTTAGATCACGCACATGGTCGGCTTGCGTTATAGATTTAATGATGACTTCATCGACATATACCTCAACTTCTTTATGCATCATGTCATGAAATATGGTAGTCATAACTCTCATGTAGGTTGCTCCCGCATTCTTCAGACCAAATGACATGACTCTATAACAATCTATATCCCATGGGGTGGTGAAAGCAGTTTTTTCTGCATCTTTTACATCCATGAGAATTTGGTGATATTTGGTGTAACAGTCCACAAAAGATTAAATCTCGTGTTTGGCACAATTATCAACCAGGATGTGAATGTTGGGTAATGGAAATTTGTCCTTTGGACTTGCTTTGTTTAGATCTTAGTAATCAACATAAACTCTGATCTTTCCATCTTTCTTTGGCATTGGCATAACAGTAGCCAACCAAGTAGTGTATTGGACAACTCTGATCACATTTGCACTCAGTTTCTTCATGATTTCCTCTTTAATTTTATCGCTCATGTCTGTCTTAAACTTTCTCTGCTTTTGCTGGACATATGGAAAATCAAGATGTATTGGAAGTTTGTGAACTACTAAATCAGCACTTAAACCCGACATGTCGTCGTAGGACCAAGCGAAGACATCTTTGTATTCAAATAAAACTTGAATTATGTCATCTCGAATGTTCTGATCAACATGAATACTTATCTTTATTTCTCTCACTTCTTCAGGAGTTCCTAAATTAACCGCCTCAGTTTCACTTAAATTAGGTTTAGGCTTATTTTCAAATTAATCCAATCCTTTTTTTATTTCTTCGTAAGCTTCATCTTCATCATATTCCTCAGACTTAGGATTCATTGTTTCGAGATCAAACAACTTTTTAGGTTCTAACTGTAAACTCCGCATGCATGTCATATTATTAAAGTTGACATTAACGTAACTGAAATGAAAAATAAGAGGACATATATTAAAAAGAGTAAGAACAGAGAAGATGATAGAATATGACTATGAAACTAGAACTTCATTGCATTAAATGGGAAATGATAGAAGGGTTAACACCAAAGTGAGACAATTAGAAGGTTTGAATTACAACCCTGAGAATAATCCAAATAATTAAAAGCAGCAAAATACACTACCATTCCATGTAGGGAGAGGAATGGCTTTCCAGTTGTTGAGCTGGACATTCGGGCCAACGAACTGCACATCCATATGACTAGTGCCTTCACCCATCTGAGTCATGTTTACGACATAAAACATTTCCTTGATACCCTTACATATTTCATCCACATCATTCTGGATAGGGAAGTCTAGACTCGGTTCACCTCAAGATTTAACGAAAGATTGAGCAATATGATGGATTGGCTTCAACAAATTCCAAACATTTCTTTTATGATCTTTTGCCCATTTTCTATCAAATCTAGTTGGATTGAAACCCAAACCGAATGTCTTTTGATTACCCATTGGATTGATGGGATCTACAATTCCTTGCAAAGACCACCCTAGTCCCTTTCCAAGTTCATAGCCGTTCTGTACCATCTGGGACACCATCATGACTGAAGCAAATGATAGATGAGGTTGTGGTATAGGCTTTCCTTCCAAAAATTGATTGACTGTTATAATCTCAAAAGCCTGATAGTTGAGGGATTCACAACCTCTTTTAGCCTTAATGCATGGTATTGAAGGATCTCGGGTGATTGGGAGATCATCTTCACCATGGACAATGATTTCCAGTTTATCATGCTCAAACTTGACCACTTGGTGTAGAGTAGATGGCACAGCTCTAGCCAGGTGGATCCATGGCCTACCCAAAAGTAGATTGTAAGAAGTGTCCATGTCTATTACTTGGAAAGTGATTCCGAACTCCACTGGTCCAATTGTAACAGTTAAGTAAATTTCACCAAGAGTGTCCCATTTTGCGCTATCAAATGCACGCACATAGACATTTTAGAACGAATTCTATCGGTGTTGATTTTCAACCTTTGTAGAGTAGAATAAAGGCATATGTCTACACCCGATCCTCCATCGACCATAACCCTCTTTACATAGTGTTCTTCACATTTCACGGTTAAATGTAGCGCCTTATTATGCCCAGATCCTTCCAAAGGCAATTCATCATCAGTGAAAGTGATTCTATTTACCTCAAATATTTGGTTGGCCATTTTTCCAAGTGACCCACCGTGATATTTTCTGAAATATGTGCCTCATTCAAGATTCTGGTCAAAACTTCACGATGCTCTTTAGAATGTATGAGTAATGACAACAAAGATATCTGAGCGGGTGTTTTCCTCAACTGATCAATAACAAAATAATCTTGAGCTTTCATCTTTTTCAGGAACTCTTCAGCCTCCTCCTCAGTGACAAGTTGTTTAATCGGCAACTAATTTTCTTTTGCTTGTTTGTCTCTCCTTAATTCTTCTGGAGCATAACACCTCCCGGAACGAGTTAATCCTCTTGTTTCATTTGTTTCTTTAACAATCTCCTTTCCCTTGTGGGTAACAACGACTTTGTTGTAGTTCCATGGAACGATCTTGGTGTTTGTCATCAGAAGTTGTGTTGCAATTTGTATCATAACTGGCTCTTTCACACTTTCTTGATTTTGACCAAATGTTGGAAGCTTACCAGGAATGTATAATTTTGGTCCATTCAACGGTACTTCTCTTCTTTTTACAGCTCTAGGGACATATAACACCAGTTTTCTCGAGTCTCTAAAATTTGGACTTGCACCATTCACAATTATCGGTGCCTTTTGTTTGGGTTCTAAAACCATACTCGACTCTTCTTTTGAATCCCTGCTTTCCATCTTAGTTCTACATGCTTACTCGCAAACTTCATAAATGCCTACCATCCCCACAATATGCTCATTATTGTGAGCATGAAGTGGGTTATTGGTGACATTTGGTGCCTCCTCATTGCGTATCTCGATTAACTTCTCAATGACTCTTTTTAGAGTCCAACAATTCTCTGTGCTATGACCTGGAGTGTTAGCGTGATACTCACATATAACAGTTGGATCAAAGCCTCTTGCATTTGGATTGACAACATATGGATTGACAGGTTCAACCAATCTCAATTGTATTAATTTCCGCAACAAACTTGTATATGACTCCCCAATTGGGGTGAAGTTTTATTTCCGACCTTGTTCTCTTGTGTAATTCGTCCGAGGACGTGGGTTATATGGCGCCTAAAAATTTTGTTGTTGGGGGCGAGAACCTTGTGGGGCAGGTGCCCGCCATTGTTGGCACTGAGGAGGTCGAACATATACCTGAGTGTTAAGAACTGCATATTGGGATGGGTAATAATGCTGAGAAGAATGAGATTGTTCTTGTCCGACTTGAACGCAAGGGTGGTTCATGCCCATTTAAACACCTCTCGATCCAGATGCCATCATGGACCCTTCCTCCTTCTTTTTACGATTTACAAAATTATCGAACCCCCTCTGTATTGCTTGTGTGGTAGCTCTAATGGCTGCCTGACTTACAATTTTACCCAATTTTATGTCGTTCTCTACCATTTCTCCGATCTTAATTGCTTCGGTGAAAGGCTTTCCCATTGCGGCGATAAGGTAATGAAAGTAATTAAGTTCTTGAGCCTGGAGAAAAACATCAATTAATTCATAGTCTTTGATTGGCGGTTTGACTCTAGCCGCCTGCTCCCTCCATCTTATGGCATATTCCCTAAAGCTTTCAGATGATTTTTTTTTTCATATTAGCTAGGGAATTGCGATCTCGAATGATATCGATATTATATTGGAACTGCTGGACAAAATCTTGCGCCATGTCATCCCAGACATGCTAACGAGAAATATCCTGATCGATGAACTATTATGAGGCTACACCCATTAGACTCTCCCCAGAGTAAGCCATAAGAAGTTCTTCATTTCTTCCGTCTCTCCTTAGCTGATTACAAATTCTTTTCAAATGAGCCACTGGATCGCCATGACCATTATACTTATCAAACTTTGGAGTTTTGAGCCCTATAGGCAAGTGGACATCTGGAAACATGCATAAGTCTTTAAACGAGACACTTTTATGTCCTCCCAACCCTTGCATATTCCTTATGTTTTGCTCCAAACTATTCATTTTTCTTGCAATTTATTCATGTTCCTCGTCCTTAGTGGTTTTTTCAACCTAGACGGGGGAACTGTATTGATGAGTGTGGTGGTAAGAGTCAGGAATTTTGAAAGTCAATTTAGGGGCCTGACCTTAGCCGTATTGATCTTTGGGTATAGGATCATCATTGGATTTTTGTAGTAGTGTTGGTTGAGGAATTGCATTAGTTTACACAGTTGGCATGAAGAGTGGATTGTTCATCATAGGTGGATTCAACAGGTGTACAGAGGAAGTTCCAACAGTATTAGATATGTTAACGTAGGGTCCAAATCTAGGTGGATAAACCGGGTCGCTTGTTGAGACTTGATGGGGAATGACATATTCACATTCAGGTATTCTCGAATTAAAGATGGGGGAGCCTGCCCATTCATCCAAGCTTCATACATTTCGGCCATCTGTTGTCTCAACATTTTGACCTCTTCTATAGATACCGATTTTTGTGCAACTATTTGATTTTGGACTTCGTCATTTTTCGACTCTGTTCCATCTTTACGTGTCATTTTTGCTTTTCCTTTTGATCTTGTGCTATATTGATGAGATGCCAGCTCTCTTCACAAACCAACCACCTTTAAACTCTTTCTCTCTTATATATAAAAACAAATGTGTTAGGATTCATCACTTTGCGAATGTTAATCACACGTATGTTATGCACCTAAATTATTCCAATTTCTACAATGAGTTTTGAAAGACTTTTATGTTTTATCCCGACTTTAGACGACTTGCTTATGTCTTTTAGTCCCATACTTTACTCATTTGAATATTTTGAACACATTTTGATCGAACCTGTTGAAGGTTGCCTACGTATCATGTTGAACATGAATCAGATCATTACGTAGTTCGTGAAGGAGAGTTATTTAAAAAAAAACACAACATTTATTTAACTTAACATGAAGACATCATTCAAATCAAAATGTTCTTAAAATAAATGACCAAAACATCAAAGAAGTTAAAGATTGAAACAAACTTTGACGAAATGAAAATAAAAGAAATAAAAAAAAATCCTTCTCCAATATTTCTTGATCATCAATTGCCCCCTAGGCTTGAGTAGACCTTGAACAAGGCTTTTGGCAGATGTGGGGCCAGTGCACTCGCATGTCGACCCAGGCTCTCATCACTCCGATGTAGATAACCACTATAAACATCAATCAAGCTCTTTGTCAGTTGAAGCACTTGTCCTTTGGCCTCCTCCATATTCTCGCGACAATTCTGCAACCATTCTTAAATAGTACCAACTGTGTGGTTCAAATCCTCTTCATATGTCTGAAGCTCTTTGATTTGAATATGAAGTTCGTCACGCTCCCCCATCTATTGGTTTCTCTCGATCGTGACTTCTGCTTGATACGATGTGAAACGCTTTGCTATGTCCGTTTCTCATCCCATCGAAGCTTTTAACTGATTTTGTAATCTAGTCTGTGTGTGCATTAAGAGGGTCTTTTCTTTTTTATACTCCTTCTCTTGTTGCTCCATAGCGCCTGTGACAATGCCCAAATCCTCATGTAAGGTTCGAATGGTGGATTGATGTTCCTTTTCAGCACTTTTCTGAATCAACCTAACTCTCTCTTTGAATATTGCATCACGTTGAGCCAACTCTTCTCTAGTATTCTTTAGGTCATTACTGAGGATATCCAGAGTAGACCAATAATTTCTTTCCACCTTGAGCCGAGCGTGCTTGATTCTGACTTCAATTTTGTCTTCTCGATCTCTGAGTTCTCGCGTTGATCCTTCGAGCATTACTTTGAGAGGGGCTTGATCAAAGAACCAATGGAGGTATGAGGGGTCTACTTTTCCTTCAACACGATCGTCTATCATAACTTTCGAGCTTAAAGTTCGACTACCACCCCAAATCTTTTGAGCTTCTGATTCTCGATCCCGATTTTCAGACGACACCTCCCATACGAAACTCTGTGTATCCTCGGCCCTAGGTAAGATTTGTCTTTATCCTAGTTGGCGTAGCACCCCAATGGGTATGTATGGTTGGAATCCTCGAAAGCTTGTCAGAACAAAGAATGGACGATATGAAGACATAACAATTACCTCACTCGCAGGGAACCAATGATAGTTCCATGTAATATCAAATGCAGTTAATTTAAGAAGATAATGTCTCCACGCTTTGACACCCTTTGACAATTTGTCTACTAATTCCTTCATCCTATCTGCGTGGCTCAAAATATAATTAGTCCATTCAGATTTGAAATATGTCGCAAATCGATGGCGATACAAGTGCTCAAAAAATCACATGTGCAATAGAAGGATAAAACCTTCAAAAAAGTCATCCCCTTCTCTACATTTAGTCAAGGCACGATAAATGTCAGCCAACATCATTGGTAAGATAGTGGATTTCTTTTTCTTCATCATAAAAGCGACTATTCCCGATAAATGAATACTGATTTTTTTTATCTCTCCTTGGAAAAACCATGGTTCCCAAAAAGGTCACCATGAATGCTTCTTGTCTATGCTTTTCCTAGGTAGGGAGGTGTTGCCCATTTTTAAGTTTCTTCCCGTAGTCTGAAAACCCTTCTTTCTTCCATATCTTGAGTATAGAAATTTCAAGGAAATCAACCCATTATCGAAACACTCCTTATGAGGATGGATGATGTGCATTTGTTCTAAAAATTTATTCTCGCTGACACTTCTTGGGGCTATGAGTATTTTGCTTCGGAGATCCTTGCCTAACCCTGTGAAACCACCCAATTCCTCCAATGTAGGCGTCAACTCAAAATCACTAAAGCGAAACACATTGCTTGTAGAATCCCAAAACGGGATCTAAGCCTCGATCAAATCTCTGTCAGGACTAAACCTCATGATATCTGTGAGGAAACCAAGACGTTTGAATATCTCAGTTCGCCTAAACTCATGCATATCGTTCCACCAAGCCATGAGTAGTGGTGGGGTTTTATCCGTGATCATGAACTTTGGGGGATCATTGACCATTTCGACTGCTTCATCCCTTGGTCTTTTATCACATCTCATAGATCTCATGATTACCTGGTTGGGAAAAGAAACTCGCGATTTAAAACCAAATTTAACTTATGAAATTTTGATTATTCGAAATCATCTGTCGGAGTGGTTAAAAGAAAAAAAATATGAAAAATGACTCAGAATGCCTAAAGTGGTCATTCTTTCGAAAACGACTTTTGTTGACCTTCCTTAGGGGAAGCTTAGGTTGTTTTTGCAGAGAATGATCAGATAAGGAGACAATTTTGACAAGTGAATCATGAAGAAAAGAAAGAAAAAGAAATAAAAACAAGGTGGACATGCACTTATTTGAAACAAATTTGAAGACATACATATATATATATAATTTTTTTTACGTGTACATGCACTATTATTTTTTTATTTATTTTTTTGATGGTTTTTTTTTTAAAAAAACTTGATGTTTTGATAAAAGTGAGAATAAAATTGAG
>JAJONQ010053997.1:0-10295 GCA_036250385.1 Solanum microdontum
AGTAAAATGAACTTTAATTAAAGACACATAATTTTTTTCAAGAGAAAATAAAAGAATAAAGAAATTAGTACAATAAAGAAGTTGAAAGAAATAATATTTAATTTCATCTCCTTTTGAAATCACAAAAAAACATTTTCACGCCTATTTCCACATCTAGAGGTCCTTTATTAGGAATTGCGCAAATTCCTCAATTTTTTGTGTGTATTAGCCTATTGATCTGGCGCTCGGAGCACTTAAATTTTTTTTCTCAAAATTTTTTATGAGGATCTTCGTGTTGAGTTGGAAAACCATTACGTATACTCAAACCATTTTTTTCACGCACATTTTTGCATCTACAGACCCTTTTTTTGAAATAGCGCAAATTCCTCAATTTTGTGTGTGTTAATATTAGCCCATGGATCTGACGCCTGCATCACCCAAAAAAAATTCTTAAAAAACTTTATGAGGACCTCTGTATTGAGTTGGGGAACCATCACGTATACTAAAAAAAAAAATTTACACCCATTTCTGCATATACATGCCCTGTTTTAGGAATCGCGCAAGTTCCTCAATTTTTCTTGTGTATTAGCCCGTGGATTTGGCGCCCGGAGCACCCAAATATTTTTTCTCAATAAACTTTATAAGGATCTCCATATTGAGTTGGGAACAATCACGTATACTCATACCATTTTTTCACACCCATTTCCGCATCTAGATGCCCTTATTTTAAGAATCGCGCAAATTCCTCAATTTTTCGTGTGTATTAGCTCATGGATCTAGCACCCGAAGCACCCAAAACTTTTTTCTCAAAAAACTTTATGAGGACATTCGTATTGAGTTGGGTAACCATTACGTATACTCACACCATTTTTTGACGCCCATTTCCTTATTTACAGGCCCTTTTTAGGAATCGCGTAAATTCCTCAATTTTTCGTGTGTATTAGCCCATCGATGAGCGCTCGGAGCACCCAAAACTTTTTCTCAAAAAACTTTATGAGGACCTCCGTATTGAGTTGGGGAACCATCACATATACTCACACTATTTTTTCACACCTATTTCCTTATTTACAGGCCCTTTAATCGCGTAAATTCCTTAATTTTTTGTGTGTATATTAGCCCATGTATCTGGCTCCCAGAGCATCAAAAAAATATGGAACCACTCCATACAAAAAAAGAAAAAGAATGAATGAAAAAGTTTTGAAATAAAGTGTGAAAGCACAAAAGAAAAAGGATGTCCAAAGTTTCATGGAAAGTGAATAATGGGGTGACTCTTTGAGCATGAATGAGAATGATGAAGAAAAGGAAAGAAAGTGTTGTTGATACCACATTTCATGAGGATAGCAGTCACTGAGCCTAAATGACGATACCTTTACACTCAGCCCCGTTACAAGCCTTGAAAAGACCTTTTTGATCTTAAGTGAGCTGAAACAAATATTGATTGAAAAATAAGGGGAAACCTGTGGGTGGAACCATGCATGTGTTCATCTTTGTGAGCGTGAGTGTTGATTATGATTCCAGAGCTATAAATCATTGAACCATTGTGTGTGAATATGGAATCATCCTTTGTGTGAGGGCATTTGAGTACCTTTGTTGAGCTTAAACTTGCATTTGAAGCAAGTATTGTGAACCTGAGACACTTTGATAATGGTGAGTCACAACTTGAATCTTTGAGTACACAATGGATTCTTGCATTCGTAAGTTGAGTCTTTTTGTGTGCATTCATGATTGAGTCTTGTGTAACACTGTGTGAGACATCCTTTTTGAACTGCTGAATTTAAGTTTTACTTGAGGACAAGCAAAAGTTTAAGTTGGGGGTGTTGATGAGTCCACGATTTGGACTCATTTAGGGCTTTATTTGGATAGATTTAGTATCCTCAAATGCTTGTTTTGTGCCAATAACTGATGTAAAACCCTTAGTTTCCAGGTGTTTGGATCGAGGAACAAAGCATGGACACTAACTTGCAAAAAAGAACGAAGCGAGATGAAAGAGCGAAGAAATAAAGGCTAGTGATCGCCGCGTCCCTTTGGCGAGTCGCCGAATGGCCATTATCTCGCCTAAAGTTCCAATGTGCCAAGCCTTGAAGGAGAAAATCAATTTGGCGAGAGAAAGGAGCAATCGGCGTGTCGCCGAGTGGTTCCGCGATGCAGTGTCGGATCACCCAAAATTACATAACTTGAGGATGCTGAAGGCCAAAACAGAAAGGCGATGAACTTGGCCAAAGGGCGGATTGCCGAGTTGATCGGCGATCCCGACTTACTGCGCCGAATGGTCCTTCGCAGCATATTTTTGGCGACTATAAATACTTTTTCAAACATTAATCTTAGCACCTTTTGTCATACTCTTAGATTCAATTTTTAGAATTTCAATTTTGAACTCTAAGTATTGAGACTAAACTTTTCCTTAAGCTTTGAAGAATTGAAGTTTTCTATTTTTGAGAAATTAGAAGTGAGTCTTTGAGATTCTTCAACTTGAACCTTTGTAAAGACGAAATTAATCTTACCTAGTTGATGTAAACACAATTTGGTAACGATTTCTATCTTTTTATGATGTCTAACTGAAACCCCAATTCTTGGAGTGTGATTATGGGTTGATTTAGCTTGTGAGTATTGCAAATTGTTAGTTTAAATGTTATTTAAAAGTGATTTCAATCAGTAATTGTGGTTTAATTTAAAGGGTTGTAGTTGCAAATGCAACTCTACCTTCGTGTGTTTGGCTTGCTTGAGAGAGAAGTTTTAAAACCAAGATTACTGAATTGATGGTCTGTGGGTATTAGGCTGTCAAGGGTTCATCTCGAGAGAGTGAATCCTAAACCTTTTTCCACACATTCAACTCGAGAGAGTGAATGGACTAAAGCGTAGGTTGTTCTTATTTGCATGCTTGTTGGTGTTCGAGAGAAACCAACTTGATTCGGGGTAGATTGTTCGAGAGAAAGTTTATCCCCACTAAAGTCTAGCTTATTCACTGATTTACAACTATTCACTAACAGTTTCAACCACCCATTTGTCTGTATTAGCCTATAATCCGATCACATCCCAAGAACCCATTTCATTATTTGTTAATTCATGTTATTTGTTGTTGTTGTAACTGATAATTGAAACCAAAACCCCCTGTTATTTGACATTCGTATAACCCCAAATTTGAATTATGTTTTTATTTGTAAATATCTATTTCTATAATTGACTTGAACATATTCTTACTTTACTCTTGAATCTTAAACATGCACCACTCCCTCTGAGATTCGATCCCAACTCATTTAGTTGGGTTATTATACTGACAAACGATCATTGACACTTAGAATTGGATGAAGTGTCCTGATATGTGAAATCACAGAGAACCCAGTTTTTTTCTCAATTTTATGAGGACCATTGTACTGAGTTGATGAACCATCACGTATACTCACATCATTTTTATAATGTCCATTTCCGCATCTAGAGGCTCTTTTTTAGGAATCGCGCAAATTTCTCAATTTTTCTTGTGTATTAGCCTATGAATCTAGCGCCAGTAGAACCCAAACTTTTTGTCTTAAAAAACTTTATGAGGACCTCCGTATTGAGTTGGGGAACCATCACGTATACTCATAACATTTTTTTTCACGTCCATTTCCGCATCTATATGCTCTTTTTTAAGAAACGCGCAAATTCCTCAATTTTTCGTGTGTATTAGCCCATGGATCTAGCGCCCGTAGCACCCAAACTTTTTTCTCAAAAAACTTTATGAGGACCTCCTTATTGAGTTGGGTAACCATCACGTATACTCACAATATTTTTTTCACGCCAATTTCCGTATCTACAATACTTTTTTATGAATCTCACAAATTTCTCAATTTTTCGTTTGTAGTATCCCATGGATCTGGCGTCCAGAGCATCCTAAGTTTTTTCTCAAAAAACATTATAATGACCTCCGTATTGAGTTGGGGAACCATCACATATGCTCACACTATTTTTTTTACGCCCATTTCCGCATTTATAGGCCCCATTTTAGGAATCGAGTAAATTTTTCAATTTTTCGTGTGTATTACCCCATGGATCAAGCTCCCGGAGCACCTAATTTTTTTTTCTCAAAAAACTTTATGAGGACCTCCGTTTTGAGTTGGGGAACCATCACGTATATTCACACCATTTTTTTTCATGCCCATTTTTGCGTCTACTGGCACTTTTTTAGGAATCGCGTAAATCCTCAATTTTTCGCGTGTATTAGCTCAAGGATCTGGCTCCCGGTGCACCCAAAAAAAATTTCTCAAAAAACTTTATGAGAACCTTTGTATTAAGTTGGGAATCGTCACGTATACTCACATAATTTTTTGCAATCCCATTTCCGCATTTACAAGCCCCATTTTAGGAATCACGTAAATTCTTCAATTTTTTGTGTGTATTAACCCATTGATCTGGTGTCTGGAGCACCCAATTTTTTCTCTCAAAAAACTTCATGAGGACATCCGTATTGAGTTGGGGAACCATCACATATACTCACACCATTTTTTCATCCCATTTTCGCATTTACATGCCCTTTTTAGGAATCACGCAAATTCCTCAATTTTTCTTGTGTATTAGCCAATGGATCTGGCGCCCGGAGCAACCAAAAAAGTATTCTCAAAAAACACTATGAGGACCTCCGTATTGAGTTGGGGAACACTCGCGTATACTCACACCATTCTTTTCACGCCCTTTTTCGCATTTACATTCCTTTTTTTGGAATTGTGCAAATTACTCAATTTTTCGTGTGTATTAGCCTATGGATTTGGCGCCCGGAGCACCCAATTTTTTTTTCTAGGAAAATTTTTTGAGGACCTCCGTATTTAGTTGGGGAAGCATCACGTATACTCACAATATTTTTTTCATGCCTATTTTCACATCTACAAGCCCTTTTTTAGGAATCGCGTAAATCTCAATTTTTCGTGTGTATTAGCCCATGGATCTGGTGCCCGGGGTACTCAAAAAAAATTTCTGAAAAAACTTTATGTGGACTTTCGTATTGAGTTTGGGAACCATCAGGTAAACTCATACCATTTTTTTCGCGCCCATTTCCGCATCTCAGGCCCTATTTTAGACACACAATTTTTTGAAAGAGAAAATAAATGAAGAAAGCCATTAGTAGAATAATAAAGTAGAAGGAAATAATATCCAATTTCGTTTGTTTCCAACTCACAAAAAAAATTCTACTTATTTTCTTGCTAATTTGATATGAATTCCATAAATAGATTGATTCTTTTTTTGTTTTCTTGATTTGATATGAATTCTATATGTCGCGCCCCATTTTTCGCAAAACGGGTTTTGGTGCACGACCTAACAACTCTTTTGTGTTTTGAAAAATGAAGAGTCGCCACCTAACGAATTAAGGCGCGTTAGGGCACTTATCTAACTTAACTAATTCTAACTAAGGTCAACGAACCAGAGATCAGGATAAGGGTTCAAGTTACCTCGAGGGGAAGGTGTTAGGCATCCCTCGAGGTCCACAAATGTGGGTTCCGGCCGTATCTCATGTAATATGTGGGGGTTACAAGTAGCAGATGTGGTAAATTATTAGTAGCTGATTTTATCAAGACAAATTAGTTTAAACAGAGATATATGGGTAGAATATTTAAAAGCAATAGCCGGTTATTAATGTTTATTTTAAGTGGCCAGAAAACAATTATGCCATTGAAAAGTGGTAGAAAAATTTCTTACTAAATGCTATTTAGTTAATTAACTTGCTGAAAATATCATTAGCAGATTGACAGCAACAGTCGGGGTATATTTTATTTAAGACAGTTTAGATTTTAGCGTGCTGGAAATTAATCTATGGTTAGATGACATTAATTTTATTTATTGAGTCCTATAGGCATACTTTTCTAAGCGTGATGCAGAAAATTACCTTCTAAACTCAGGCATACAATATAACTATTTAAACCTATATGCATAAATACCACACTCAAATAATATATTACAAAATGAATTAAAACCTACTATCATGATACCTAAAATGACGGGATTATTTTAATACAAAACAAATTAAGACAATAATCACACATTTATTCGTTTTATTAAATCGAGTAGCTTAAGTTGGGTAAGTGAAGCAAGGAGTAGCCATACATTATTAATTTAAGAAGGTGATCATATAAGTTAACTAAAGCAAATTATAACGGACAGTTAAAGTATTTAATTACATGGATCAATTTTACACTACAAGTGGATGATTAGTGACAATTAACTTATTTTATTTAGGCCGATCTTGAGTGAATTTATTAGAATAGGAACGATTTTCATCAAAACACAATCCTATAGGAATGCTTTCTAACAACAAGGAAGTTTGCGATAAAATAACAATTAACATGTAATTCCCCTCCCCCCCTTTAGACGATCCCCAAGTTATTTCATGTATATATAGGAGAGTTAGAGAGTTATACAAATATTACAAACCGAAATAAATAATAAATATAGATTCAAAATACATAAAATTAAATAATCTAATCTCCTGGCGACTCTTCAACTTGAACTTCAAGTTCGAAACCTGTTAATTGACAAGAACAATACACTAAAAGTAGCACCGTAATAGCAACCATCTACATTTAGACATAAATTATAGCAGCCAATCACACATACGTAAACACCCATAGGAAAGGAATAGGAAACTGACCCAGATGCTTCCTTTATTTATTAAAATCCATATTTTTTGGATTTATGCTTAAAAAAAAGTAACTAAATAGTGATGCAAAACAGAAATTAAATACATGTATGAAGAGCACCAACCGGTTGAGCAGTTAAAAAATATATCAGCAATGAAGACAAGTTGATTTCACACTATTCGACCCGAACACAGCAAAAATACTTCTTAAAAGTTCACCGGAGAATCTTTTCAAGCAGAGAGTAATATATTTTCTTAGTATTTTAGTCTGAGCCAATTCAGATCCCCTTTAATAAAAGGGGAGGTCTCCTTTATATAGTGGAAGAGGAGGGAACATAATAATGGAAGAAAAATATTTTAGGATCAATTATTTTCCTTATTTTAAAGGAACCAAATCAGATTTTTAATTTATTTTATTACCAAAAGTAAACAAGTAACAAACTGTCTAAAACTAAATAAGCCACCTAGCAGTTCTTTTAACAAGACCAACAAATCAAAGATTACACATGTTCAATCCGAAAAGGAATAAGTATTATTTTAGGAAGGACAATATCACATAGCTTAAATCAAGTTCCAAATATACCACTTCTCTTATTTTACCATATACAACATTAAATAAGTTAAGGGCAAGTCACAACTCACGAAATTCCATTTTTCTTATTCAGCGAAAGACCGAATCAATCAAGTAATTTACCCCAGTAAGTAAAGATTTCTTTTACCATATAAAAATATGTAAGGAGAGATCAAATAAGGGTAACTCATCAGCAAAAAGGTATTATTGTTTTGGGGGATCAATTAGAACATTTTCTATATAAGAGTAAGATTATTTAAACGAAATTCTAAATTGAATATAGACTTACCAAAGGAGGAACATGTGAGAACCTGTCAACTTATTTAAGGTCAAGAGGTTAATTAGCAATAATTATTAAATCAACAGAAATATTCATGCTAACACATTTGCTTAGACAAATACAAATAAAAGGGTAAAAGAGTCAATAAACAAAACACTTTAATTTAACAATAACGCAACCAATTAATCACGCCGGAATTCACCTAAAACTCATGTGTCAGCTTTAGTATAAGCTGGAAGAGATCATAATCCAATACTACCACAAATAATTTTAACAACTAATTGAACAAATTCGATAATCAATCAATTAACCCATAACTATGTCAATTTCAAATAATCACCTAAATTACTTCAACTATTTTCCAAAATCACGCATATCAATCAACAAATTAATTTGTCATGATAAAATTAAGTGTACAAACTAAATTAGGCATAATTGATTAACGGACAGAGATTACAGCAAGCCATTACCAACACAGTGAACAGATAGCAGTGATCAATAAAGCATAACATGAGCAGTCTAAAAAAACAAATAGATGACAAGATTCCCAATATATAGTGAATTAAGCTTTAACAGTAATCATACATTTTCTAAGTTTTACCTTATGCATGACTAACAAAACACGAAATGGATATTCAGAGGGGTGTACCTAGACAGATCCTTATCTAGATTCAGAAAATTTACTTGAGCTTTGCGGAGAGAGACACATTTCCATGCTGGTGGTGGTGGTTGTTTTCGTTTGCTGCATCGGAGAAAAGAGATGAGAGAAGCAGAGGCGGCCAGTGGCTGCTGGCTTCGCCGGAGCAGCTGTTTGCCTCGCCTGTCTGTGGTCGCCGGAGCTGCTGCCTGAGACGGAGCTTCTCGCTGATGATTTGTTGTCCTCGTCGGCTGGAGCTGCTGGTCAGAGCTCTCGCCGAGCGCTTCTGCTGTTATTGTCGGTTGGAGCTGTTGCCAGCGATGGAGGCTCGCTGGTGGTCCTCACCGGCTGTTGGTGTTGATGTTCTCTTGTCCTCGCTAGAGCTGTTGCCAGTGTTGCTGGCGGCTCGCTGGACGGAGATGAGATTGTTGTCTGCCTCGTCGAGCTGCTGTCACCGAAAAAGGGAGCAGAGGCAGCGAGCGCCTAAGAGAGAAAAGAGGCGGAGAGGAGAGGAGGAGGCGAATGGAGAAACGATGGAGGCCAGCAGTTGCCAGCCTTGTCGGTGGTTGTCTCGCCGGAAAAAATGGAGAGAACGAAGGGGAAAGAGAAGTTGGGGTGGTAGAGAGGGGAAAGAAAGAGAATAGAAAGATCATTTAGGGTTTGGTCTTTGGTAGATTAAAGGGGAAAGAGTTGGTAGACTCAATCTGGACCATTGGATTAGTTTAGATGAGTGACTATGATTTAATTTAAAGGATGGACGGATGAGATCAGATTGCTTGGAATTTGAATTTGAAATATGAATAGGCTAAAATTGAAACCAACAAAGGCTATAATTGAAAATGAGGATTTTAAATTGAAGCGGCTAGAATTGAAATGAATTAGAATAGAATAGGCTAGAAATTAAATAATTTTGAGGAAAATTAGGGAAATGCTATTCAATTAATAACGTACTACACATATTAAATTATTTTCATATAATTAAACACATATAAGATTTCAACATCTTTAAGTAAAGTAACTATTTCGAGTTTAACTATCGATAAAAAAAATAATTACAATAATTTTTGAAATCATGCATACTAAAATGCGTAATTTTAAGACAAAATTGGTTAAATTTTAAACCCGACCTATTTTAAAAAAATACGTATTTAATCGAATAGTATTTCTAAAATTGCTAAAGGTCGGTCAAAATTAGGTGTCAACACTATAAATAGATAATTCTTTCTCCAAATAATAATCTTCTTATCCTTTGACGTACTAATCCCTTTTCCTATAAATTTCTCAATCAAAATATTCTTTAAAAAATCTTTCATTTTAAAGAGAAACGTTTATTACATGATCTTTTTCTTTTCACCAATATCTTAAGAAGGATCTTGATATAATCTCTCTTTCTCTTTTCTTAAAAAAATGAAGTTTTATTTAATTAATAAAATTTCCTCTCTTTTTTGTTTTGTTTGTCTACCAATTCATATATTATATGAAAGGGGATATGTGTAAGGTTTCTGATACATCTGGAAAAATTGAAACCAAGACTAGGAATTTTTAATAAACAGGATCAAGAATCATTACTCTTTCGTTTCAACACAAGAAAAAAATGATTTTTCTACACCCATTTCTTGTGTCGAAGACTAGGAAGACAAATAAAAATACAAAACCTAGAAATTTCATGAATATCTTAGCGGCAGAAACTGAAATTGTATCATGCATCATCAATCAAAAGAAGAAGAAGAAGAAGAGGGGCTAAAGTGAATTGTTTCATCATCATCAATCAAAAGCAGAAGAAGAGAATCATAGTGAGCCGTATCATCATCATCAATCAAAAGAAGAAAGGAGTAAAATTGAAGGAGTCAATTGTTGTTTGTTATAAATGTTTAAATATTTTTATAGCTAAATAAATATAATCAATTTTGGAAAATGAAAAGTTTTTATTTTTTCATCTTGGGAAAAAGGTATGAAATATATTCGAACTTTGATCGAAATTGCTGTAGCGATACCAAACTTTGAAAAGAACCTTTTACCCCCATGTACTATTTAATAGTGTATTTTAAAGTATATATGTGTCCACGTGGACATCATAAATATTACATAATTATAAATAGTAACGTGTCCACGTGGGCACATATATATCTTTAAGATACACTATTAAATAGTGTAGGGGGGTAAAAGGTCCTCCATAAAGTTTGGTATCGTAACAACACTTTCGATCAAAGTTAGAGTATTTTTCAGA